>OX104124.1:17028512-17298512 GCA_944474755.1 Limnoperna fortunei | reverse complement strand
ATATGTTCAAAATTAGTAGCAAACTGATTATTATGTATCAAATACGATGTACCAAAAATGGTTTTCAGTCTTTTCCATGTTTCAAGATCATTGATCTAAAGTACAACTGTACTCTGACAATATGTGTATGAACATTATTAACAATTTGTCTTCAGATCATCTCTCAGTGTCTGCCTGGAACATACATGGTCTAGGTGATAAAATAAATGATGATTTATTTGTCGATAAAATAAAATGTGATATTAACATTCTTCTTGAGACCTGGAAAGGTGAATGCAAAGAGTATGAAATTGCAGGTTACTATGCAATCTCTAAAAGCAGAAAGAAAAAAAAAGCCATAGTGGGGGTATTATCATTTATTATAAGAAAAGTATTCATAAAGGCATATCCTATTTAAAAAATGGATCCACCTCTGAAAACAGAATGTGGTTGAAACTTGACTCTTCGTTTTTTGGGCTCACTTCTGATCTCTATCTTTGTGCGGTCTATGTACCCCCTGTAACATCAGCACATTATGATAACGATTTGTTAACTTTAGAAAATGAAATTAGTCATTTCTCAAATAGGGGTAAAGTTATATTAATGGGAGATTTCAATGCAAGAACTGGAACAAACAGTGACTTTGTTGAAAATGACTCCAATGACTTAAATGATTTCATTCATCAAAACATTTTACCAGATCATTATAACATAGATCAATTTTTACATAGAAATAATCAAGATAGGGAGTGTAACGTGCAGGGGAGAAATTTACTTGACTTGTGTATTTCATCTAATCTTAGAATTTTAAATGGCAGATACCTGGGAGATGGTCTTGGATATTTTACATGTATGACACCAAATGGGTTTAGCAATGTTGATTATTCAATTGTAAGTGAGAGTCTCCTGTCCTCAATTGTACATTTTATTACTCATAATTTTAATTATATCTGATCATGTTCAAATTGAAGTTCACTTAAAATGTAAAATAAATAGTAATTCAAATAGTACTAAAACAAATCCCAAATGGAAACCATTTGTATCCTATAAATGGACAGAGAAGTCAAAAATTCTCCTACAAGAAGTTCTGTCTTCAGAAAATATTATGAATGCTTTAATTGATTTTGAAACCAAACATTTTGATGAAACAGAGACTGATGTAGATAGAGCAACAAATGAGATAACTGATATTTTGAAAAATATTTCTGAGAGGGTGTGCATTTCTTCTCATAAACAAAAGAAAAGTAAGAAAAGGATAAAGAAACAAAAGTGGTCTGATCATTCAATTTATGAAACTAAAAGAGATTTGAATGCATTAGGAAAAAAGATTAAAAATAACCCTTACAATAATAATTTAAAACACAAATATTTTACTCTATTTAAATCATTCAAATCTATGGTAAGACATAAAAAATACATGTATAAAAAGAACATTAATGATACTTTATTAGGATCATTAAATAAAAACCCAGAAGAATACTGGAATATAATTAAATCATTAAGTAATACATATGTAAAGGATGATAGTGATAATGAACTAATGTCTAATATAGAAGATACCATTAAACACTTTAAAAACCAAGGAACTTGCTCAAATAAAAACTTAAATTTTGAAAACTCTATCGAAAATAATCTCAATCAGATGGAAAATGAATCGAAGTTTGTTCTAGAGACTGATAAACCCTTTACAGTTTCAGAACTTAAAACTAGGCAAGTCAAGTGGTCCTGATGGTATACTAAATGAAATTTAAAAATATTCAAGTCCAGTAACAATTTCAGCATTTACAAAACTTTTTAATTTAATACTTAAAAGTGGTAAATATCCAAAAATATGGAACAAATCTTATCTCATATTGATTCATAAGTCTGGCAATAAAGAGGACCCTTCAAATTATAGAGGTATATCATTAGTAAATTGTCTCTCTAAAGTTTTAAGCAGTGTGCTTAATAAAAGGCTCACAAAGTACATAGATGATAAATTATCAGACTCCCAATTTGGTTTTAGAGAGAATCATAGGACATCAGATAGTCTTTTCATTTTAAAATCTTTGATAAATAAGTATGTACATAAAAATAAATATAAGATATTTGCCTGTTTCGTAGACCTTCGAAAAGCATAAATAGAGGGGTTAGACAAGGAGACTCCATAAGTCCTACCTTGTTTAACATCTTCATTAACGACATGAGTGATACATTTAATCAAAATCCATCAATACCACTCAAGCTAATTGACTCAACCATAGGAAGTCTGCTTTTTGCTGATGACCTTCTGATATTGTCAGAAAGTAAACAAGGTCTTCAGTCTAGTATGGACAAATTGCTACAATTTTGTGATAATTGGCAATTGTCTATAAATGTCAACAAAACCAAGACTATAATATTTCAACAAAATTTAGTAAAACCTGAAGAACCCTTTATTAAGGCAAAAGATATATATTTAGAGAATGTTTCTGAATATAGATATTTAGGCACAAGCCTCAGAAGCAATGGGAACCTCAAATACAGCTTAGAAGATCTTGCGAAAAAGGGTAGAAAAGTATTATTTTCATTAAAAGCAAAAACTTCGTCCATGGGGCCACTACCTATAGCAGTGTCAAACAATCTGTTTGACACACTGGTATGTCCAATTCTACTATATAACTCAGAAATATCATATATGGACTACCACTTAAACTTTTATAGAGCTAAATTAAGGGGGAACTTGAACAATAAAGTCCTTGATCTGATCCCTTACAATTTATTGACAAATCCCCAGCAGAAAAAAGTACATTTAAGTTTCTGTAAACACATATTGGGAGTGCGTAAAACAACTTCCAACTTGTGTACATGTCAAGACTCTGTTCGAAAAATATAAATAAACTACTAAATGAAGCCTTCAACCTCACCAAAGAATTAAACGATCAAAATGTATATACATGGTACACCTTCGCTAAAGATTTTATATCTGATGATAAGCTTCTGCAACAAGTTGTAAATTGTAATAATAAAAATAAACTGAAAACTTTAAAATCAAATTCAAAAAACCATTTTAATAAATGGTTTCAGAAACTATATCAGAACAAACTTGATTTACTAAATGAAAGTAATAAAACATACTTATATAAAAGCATAAAAGAAGATTTTAACAGAGAATTCTATCTTTTATTTAAAGATTTTGAATCTAGAAGGGTCCTCACAAAAATCAGAATGTGTGACCATAATCTAGCCATAGAAAAGGGTAGATACTTAAAAATTCCCAGAGAGCAAAGACTATGTGTTGTTTGCAACGTAGTAGAGGACGAGGCTCATTTTCTGCTGCATTGCAAGACAAATGAGTCTTTGCGAAACACTTTACTCAAAGAATTTTTTGAAGATGCTGATAAATACGAACAACATAGTGAAATTAAAAAATTAAAAATACTTCTAAATCCAAAAAGCTATAAACAAGTTAATGTTATAAGTTCCTATATAAAACAATCATTAGTATTGAGGATGGGGGACTCTTAATTAAATACTTGCAAAGCTAATACATACATTGTTAATGTAAAATACTATGTTTTATATGTTAATTGTGTATTTCTACGGTTATATTGTTTAATTATATATAGTTTTGTCACAAACTCTGTTTAGATGTTTATACGACAATAAAAATTTGTATTGTAATTAATAGTTTAAATACAACTAACAAGGAAATAAAAAGTAGGCAAATAATGTAAAAAAAAAAATATCGGGGTAGGTGAATATGTAAAAAAAATCCTGATGTTGACTACGGTTTGCCAATGTCCACTAGCATTTAACTAGGTGACCCCCTCCCCTCTAAAACACAAACACACTAAAATTACTATTTTGTCAAAATATTATCTTTTCCATGTACAATTGTAAAAGCAATAGGAAAATTTTTATTATTTAACGCCGCCGAAATCACTCGGGTTTTTTTTACCGTCATTAACATTTACTGGGACCGATGCTGTGTGGTGCCGGTATATTACAAATATCCACCCTCGAGGAAAAACCTTTTATATCATTTTAGAAATCCTAAATATTAACGTAAAATATAACTATATTAATGATGCTTATGATCTTAATCAACTATATTATATTATAGGTTCTAACAGATCTCGCTGATTTACAGTACATGTAGCGACTTCTAAATTAATTCTTACTTTGAATGCATACCTACGAACTGATTCAACTGAAACATGGAAAACTTTAAAAATCACGAATTTAAAATTTAGCATTAAAATATAATACGAAGAACAATTTTTCAAGTGGATTCCGGTAAATGACACTGGATTCCGGTAAAAATGATGGGTAATCAACCTCTTAGTAGAAAACAACAATACAAAACCATGGAATGGAATACAGAACAATAAACACACAAACAGAAGCCAGCAACTCTAATTCTCCAGATTGAACTCAGGTACTCACGAAAAGAAAGCAGTTCTTGCCTACGGCAACATACCCATCGTGTTGCTGGTGAAATCCAAATAATGCATTTATTAGTGAGAGATTTGAGAGACATCGACTTAATCCTGTCAGATTGCTTTATGTTTGTTTGTATGGTGTTTCAATGCCACTTTTAGCAATTTTTCAGCTATATCATGGCGTCCAGTTTTTAATTGGGGGAGGAAGCCAGAGTACCCGGAGAAAAGCCCCGTCCTGCGGTAGGAAAACTGGCTATCCTTGTCAATTAAGATTTGAGTGGAGTACACCCTGCCTGCAGTGAGACTCGAACCCGCAATCTCAGTGTTGACAGACCACGTGATCAAAAGTAAACGAACTACCTTAACCACTCGGCCACCAAGACCCCTCAGATTGCTTTAAAAGATATAATTGATCTTAACTTTATTTACTTTCCATTTCAGAAAAAATGATATTTATTTGTATTTCATTACAACTTTGTTCTTGTAGCGAGGTCCCTTGAAAGTATGACAACACAAAACTCTGTAGAACTTTCTAGTATTATACAGACGTTAAGTCAAAACAACAGTTAGTCATAAACCACTGTTTTTTAATATATTTTATAAAATTGTTACGTCCGACATTTTCCGAATAATTTTTTGATGTTAGAAAAATTTATATTTGTTTGTTTGTTTGAATAATGTTTAACGCCACTTTCAGGCATTTTTCAGCTATACCATGGCGTCAAAAGTTCAGTTTTTATTGGGGGAGGAAGCCGGAGAGAATCACTGACCTTCGGTAGGAAAAGTGGCAATCCTTGTCAATATAGATTGGAGTCAAGTACACCCTGCCCGCAGTTAGACTCGAACCCGCAACCTCAAGTGTTGACAGACCACGGGATTAATACTAGTAGTAGACGAACTACCTTCGTTAACCACTCGGCCACCGAGGCCCATAAAATTATATTATGACGATACTTTTAATTCAACTAAGATTTAATATTTATTTATTATAATTTTATGGGATATCTTCAACAAAATGAATACATTTTAATATAAACAGCATATCGTTAAATATCAATCCATGTCAATAAAGGCTGAAATCGATCACATACACCGTACACCAGTCAAGATCGAACACACAAATTGTCGGTGATCAATAAATCGTGAATTACATTAACCAGATGACCACTGAGACTCCACGCATAACGATTTAATGTATTCTTCAATGTATAATTTTCATTACACTTTCAGACATTTCACAAAATTAAGTCAACATGTCGCTATAACACCACACAAAAACTAGCATTTCTATACCGGCCAGAAACTTTAGGAGTTGAGGCCGGTTTTGGTTCTGAATTTTCCCTCTCAAATGTACAGCCAGAATCACCGTTGCTGTGTATTTCTGGTTTGGTTTCTTTTACATCGTTTGTTTTCTCCAATTCCTCGACTTCGTATAATCTATAATAACTAGCAGGTTCTGGTATTTCGTTGATATCTGGAATCAGATCATAATTAATTAACGTTTCACGTCTAGTAGCCTCCTCTACCTCTTTCCTTTCTCTTCCCTCTGTTTGTCTGGTCACTTCCTCTGTCAACTTTCTCACCATAACTATTCTGTCTTTCTCTTCACGTTTATTCCTTTAGCTCTTCGTTATTATTCTTAGCGGTTTTTCTTTCTTTCTTTTTCTCTTTGTTCCCTTCTATATCACATCGATCAGCTGACTGTTATAGATGACAAGGAAGGCTCTGTTCTAGTAGGCACACAATTTAAGGTCCGTTGTCCGCAGTAACATGTGCGTCATTTTGAGTGCTCTCCATCAGAGATTTGTCAACAATTTTATTCGCCTGATAAGATTCAGTCTTTTTCTTTCTCTACAAAACGAAGCAAATAAATTATTGATAAGAGTATTATGAACTGAACGAAGAGAGCTATGTGATGAACACATTTTCCTCTCCATATGACGATTCACACTTTCATCGCCATCACCCCCCCCCCCCCCCCAAGCAGTTTTCCTCGAGCATACCCTTATTCTGGCTCTTTTTGCAAATAAGTTTTATTTTAGTTTTGTTAACTTGTTTCAGAGAAAACGCCTTTTAAAACATTTTCCCATATTTTTTACTTTAAGTCGAGCGATAGCGGCCGTTTTGGATTTCAGATTGGTATAAAAAAAACCTTCTGGTCAGGTGAGCTAAAAACTCTCAATTCCTATTCGACAATCCTCCCTGGCTATATTGTTTGCAAATAAAGAAATTGAATAATGCTAATTCCTATTGCATTATATTTCTTTATTCTCATAAACCAAATAGGTACAGAGAAATACAAAAATACATAATATAAAGGATAATTAAGTAACAATAGAGTAATACTAACTTACATAATAGAATAATATGGAGGTACACTTGGAATGGAGATTTAGTACATTTGGTGTCTTAAAAGCTTAAATAGGTTTGAAGTATACAAGTCTACCCAGGAGATTCTAGTTTTGTGTGAATAATTCGTATAGATTTGCAAATATTGATTAAATCTGGTAGATGTTTACAGTCCATTAATTTATTAAATTTAATAATATTTGGATTAGTATAATATCTAGATTTAATGTATAGTTTTCTTTCATCATTAAGTGATGAACAGGTCAAAATATAATGGTATTCGTCACCTATATCTTGTGACTGGTAAATACTACATTTTCTATTTTCTCTAGGTATATTTTGCCACCTACCAGATTCAATTGGCAATTTGTGATTCATTGTTCTGAATCTAAAAAATGTAATAGCATTTTTTTCATTCAAAATGTCAAAATAGTTTTCAAACTCAAGTTTGTCTTGATAAATTCTATAATTGATTGCTTTCGGTGAATTCTGTACGTTGGACAACCACTGCTGTTTAAAATGGTCTAGCAGTGTTTGTTTTATAGAACCATATAACCATGACGTGCTACGAAAGTTTTGTGTTATCCATACATTTCATTTACCACAGTCGTCAAAAATAGACTTAATGTATTTCAACCATGTGAAATTGTCATCATTCTTATGTGCTAATCTGACAAAATCAATGGTAGTTTATTTTCCTTCCCCGTGATTAATTTACCCCAATATTTAATCATTCTAAGCTTGATACATATATCCAGTGGGTATCGCCCAAGTTCCCCAAAGATCATAAAATCAGGGGTTGACTTTTTGGCGTTCAATAAAAGTTTACAGAATTTCAAATGAACTCTTTCTATAATGGAATTGTTCCCGGCTCACTCATGCTCATGCCCAGGGAAAGAAGAAAAAAGACTACATATTGCTCTACGAAATTCAAGATATGGAGTTTCCATAACGATCAATTATTGGTGACATCCAAACAACATCTGGGATATAATAGAGGGTGGGGATAATTGTATGCTGGAAGTCACGGAATCAGTAATATATAAAGAAAAACTTTTTTGTCATTAATATTTTTAAGTCTTTTTTTTTCAATTAATGTGTCATCATATGATGGAAGTCAAGCTGTTGATAAGTCTTGTCTTAAATATGAGTTAACTAAATATGCTTACCTTGTTGCTTTAATGCTCAATTTGAACTTACAGTATTAATACTGGTCGAAGTGCCTTAATCAAATACTCGCATTTTATTGTCTGTTTCGTTAGATAGACGTATTCTTCAATAAATATTAATTAATGTTTTATGAACTGTATATAACGCGCGTCTAAATCTCGCGTTCATTAAACATGTATGACTATTTATTGATCTATACCTCACTTATCAAACACTTAGTAAACACTAGTGTCCAGTAAACATGTATACGATTGATTGATTGGCTGTTTGCTTTACGTCCAGCGAGCAGTATTTCAGCTATATTCAGGACGGGAACAAGAAAACAAACAATACATCAATTGAAAAAGGAGTTGAATGGGACACAGGGAACAAAATTTTGACTGTTATTGGGTAGGGTCGGAGAATTTAGCCTTCTGTAGCGGCTACAATGAGCCTACTCTTTGTCGAAATCTACAAAAGCACACCGATCAACCGAATTATATCATTTTGGTGAGAAGAAGTATGACACGATGAAAAAAGATATAAACAAGTTAGAAGCGAAGAAAACGTAGATAAGTTTTTCCATTTTTTATGTTTTAAATTTACTGTAGCGAATAAAATATATTAAAACACGATTAAGCATAGATGTGGCAATAGATATATTCATTTCTTTTATCTCTTGCTTTTATTTTTGTCCAACTAATCTTATAAAATAAACGAAAAAATGCAGATATAGTTATTTAAATGCTACAATGACCTTTTATGATATAATTTTATTTCAAATCGGCCGTTTAAATATAAAGAATATTCCTTTAGCTTTCGTTTGGTGCCAAAAATGTATCTTTAACATAATGCATTAACAATATTAATTTGATTTTAATTGCAGTCAGAGAAAGCGATACGATATAAATCAGTTCAATGATACGACAAAAACAAGAAATGACTTAGTATACTTAGAACAAGCTATTAAATTCTGCTAACCGATTGAATAAGTATGCACTTTAAGAGTTCTTAACTTAATAATATGTGTAAATTTTTGATTTTCTTGTCATGAAGCATGAAGAGGAGGATGGGGAACATTAATTTTGATTACAGTGCATAAAATATACAATAAACAAATTGCGACACACAATAACATATGTAGAAACTTTCAAACTATACTTTGTATTTGTATGCAATTCTTATTTTATTATGTATACCAAACGAGAATAAATGGGAGACATATGGTTTTTGTCTTGAAATTTACTTCATCTTCTTTTTTCTTTTCTTCTCCTTTAAGGCCAATATTTTCAGTCAAATATATTTGACACTCCTAATCGCATACTAATACACGTTTAGGATATGCAAGATAGCTTTATCTAGTGTTACATTCCACTTTTCATTTTTTAGTAGGTTTATATTGGGTTTTTGGTAAACAGACAAAAGAAGGTCGACATATTGTTGTCTGACCGTCCGTGCATCCATAACAAATCGTGTCCGGGATATAAATTTTTATCCTTTTAGGTAGGCTTTTTGATATTTGGCACGTGGGTAGATTATAACTAATCGATGTTGACATTTAATTTGAAATTTGACCCCAAGGTCACATCATTGCCTTTTGAGTGACTGCTTTGTGTCTGGAATATTTAACTTCAAAATTTCCCCCCCCCCCCCCACCAAAAAGATCACATCAATGCCTTTTAACATGTTTAAGTCATTGCTTCGCGCCCGGGTTATAACTTCTAAAATAATTGACTGTTTGTTTGCTTGTATAAATGGTGCTTAATGCCACTTTCACCAAATCTTCAGCTGTATGATGGAGTCCAGTTTTTATTGGGAGTGGAAGCCTTAGAACCCAAAGAAAACCCCGACCTTTGCTGAAATATGCTAAGCTTTTCATATTTGCCATGTGGGTAAATAGTTAATAGGCAATGGGTCTCGTAGAAAACCCAAAAGAGTGACAAAATTATGTCGACGTTCGCACCTTCTGCAAAACTGAATTTGGGGCAATATTATTTGACATCGTTAAAAGCTTAATCAATTAAGGTCAATCTCGCGGTCTGTTGGAATGATATAATATTGTCCTTACTAACGACATGTCTTACACGTTTTCCTTTTCTGTTTTCATGTCAAAGATAACTGTGGAATTCTCAAAATATTTGCAACCGATAATGTTAAAAATTATTAGACATAGGAAGTATCCGTGTTACAGTTAAATATCATGTATTCTTGAGATTTAACTCTCATTTGCCTTAAAATTTTTCGCTCTGCGTGTTCATTATAAATTGTAGGCAGCACATTTGATAATGTTTGCCTAAATTCATACCTTATAATTTGCAATACAAGTTTGACATCAATATATTGACCTACCAGGTAGATGGTTCCGTTTTATACTATTTTATGTCGAGATAGTAGGAAATATTTGTAAAAAAACGTGTTCGTTATGTTATTTGTTGACAGGTTCGAAATCATATGTAGAGCGTTATCGACACATAACAAAGATTTCCTCTTAAGCCTGCTCTGGGATTGTCTCAATGAGAGCATTTACTCTATGTTTAACTCCTCACTACGGTTTCAAGATGAATTAAAAAGCTGCCACGCTGCTTGTTACCTTTTTTCATGTCTACAGTGATTTGTGTCAAGAATTTATACATCATAGTCCTATTGTATTAATAATTGTAGACTTTTTGTATAATATTCAATGATATACAGACATTACTTATAAAAAGTTGTTAAAATTCCCCCTGTGGAAGTATAAAACTAATCACTTAAGAAATACTTGGCTGTTTTCAATCGTGTCAAGGAACTTTTATTCATCGTGTCATTATAAAAAGATGAGCTGATTTTTTGCACATCATTTTTTCAGTAAATGCGTCAAGAAAAATGGTTAAAACTCCTAATAAATTGCAATTGGAAGAATAATTTTGGGGTCAGAAAAAAGTTTGGATAAATGTCCTTTTGAAAAAAAAACACTTGATACAGAAATATATTGTGCAGACGCGTAAATTTTGCATTTATTTGTTCAAATTTGTGATGCCAGTACCTTTGGAACATATTTTCAGATAACAAATGAAAACATTAGTTAAAAACGATTGAATATGTTAATGGACAAATATATGCCAAATGATTTTTTACTACACTATATTTGATAGTGAGTTTTTAACGTAGCGATTTGGAAAAGTCATCTGTATACGTATAGGTCTTAACGTGTTTAGATCTTTTTTCATCGTGTCATACTACTTCTCACCAAAATGATACAAGTCGGTTGATCGGTGTGAAAGGGATCTTAATCGTGCAAGGTGCGTGACACTCTCCAAACACATTCCGCGGCCAGGCTTTCCGTATTATGACATGACAACCCCTCAACGAGAGGGTTTCCCCTATCCGCCACAAGGGAACGCGCTGGGAACCGTCCCAGTATGGTCCCAGAACATGTATACGAATAATGGGCAAACAAGTTAATTTTAGAGGAAAGTAGTGAGAAAGTCAATGGAACCGTTCTAAAGAGAATTTGACGTAATTATAGATTATTTGCGTTTTTTTTAAACGAGATGCGTTTTCTCGTCCATATCTCATCGAAGGTCGACAGCCCTGAGATGAGATGACGAGAAAATGCATCGAGTTTCAAAATACGTAAATAATCTGTTTATCGCTGTTTTGTAACATTGTGACGTCACAGTGTTTACTTAACGACGTCTCACGTTAGTAGAGTGAGATTAATAGGTTCTTTCATACGTTTTTGGGAAAGACCCGTTGATCTTTCATCAAACACTGTTGTATGCTACCATATACTTCAAGCTTAATAAACACAAAATAAAATTCGAGTATTGTTTACGACATTCAATCACAAACACTTTACGATACAATTTTTCTAAACTGAAGATGCATTAACTCCTATAAGGTGCCATCAGACAATTTCTGTCTTGTCTTAATACGGTAATTTAGTAATTTACAGTTTATTTCTTCCGTAAATGGCCGATTTCTGGTACAGATGAGCTCACGCGCACACATCTGTACTTGCTGCGTCATCCAATCAAAACGCCGGAAACAAGAACGTTGTTATGGAAGCATAACAACGTTCTTCTATGACGTTCATTATTTCCAGCGTTATGATTGGATGTCAGAGACAATGCAGTCTAAAATAATGGCGAGTCTATAGGTTATCGCGATGTGAAAGTTGTTGGTTTACTGAAGAAATAGGTCCTTTCATACGTTTTTGGGAAAGTCCGTGTGAACTTTCACTCGTGATAGAAATTTTTATGTCTTTTGGCTCGTTTCGCTGCGCTCCACTCGCAAAAAGACATAAAATTTCTATTACTCGTGAAAGATCAACCGGTCTTTCCCCAAAACGTATGAAAGAACCTATTATTCTAGGTGTAATAGATTTTAATTTATTACACAATAACAGATAACTTTGTCCAAATTCGTAAATAAAGGGCAAAAATTCCTATATAGAGTCATGTAACAATTTTGGACTAAGCAATGATTTGAAGGACATGCTTTGCTAATCATTTGTGCAATTAACAGTTTCAATCTAGCATTTAAGCCACAGGGCAAAAACTACTAATTTCCCAACAAATGTTATTAAAGGGCAATAACTCCTATAAGAAATAATATTACAATTTTAGACCAATAAAGTGAATTTTAGAACTTGTATTGCTGATCATTTTTTGCAATTTACAGTTTCAATCTAGCTGTTATAGTGTTTTTAGTGACAGGGCTAAAATGGAACATTTCATAAAAAATAAGAAATCATCAACAAGTGTAGACCGAGCACGCTCACAAAGCGATACCCCCCGCTTCGATTTCAAGTCCAGTTATCTCCCCTTAATGATATCCGATGTCAATAAAAACCCTTCCTGCACATCTTCAATAAATATTAATTAATGTTTTATGAACTGTATATAACGCGCGTCTAAATCTCGCGTTCATTAAACATGTATGACTATTTATTGATCTATACCTCACTTATCAAACACTTAGTAAACACTAGTGTCCAGTAAACATGTATACGATTGATTGATTGGCTGTTTGCTTTACGTCCAGCGAGCAGTATTTCAGCTATATTCAGGACGGGAACAAGAAAACAAACAATACATCAATTGAAAAAGGAGTTGAATGGGACACAGGGAACAAAATTTTGACTGTTATTGGGTAGGGTCGGAGAATTTAGCCTTCTGTAGCGGCTACAATGAGCCTACTCTTTGTCGAAATCTACAAAAGCACACCGATCAACCGAATTATATCATTTTGGTGAGAAGAAGTATGACACGATGAAAAAAGATATAAACAAGTTAGAAGCGAAGAAAACGTAGATAAGTTTTTCCATTTTTTATGTTTTAAATTTACTGTAGCGAATAAAATATATTAAAACACGATTAAGCATAGATGTGGCAATAGATATATTCATTTCTTTTATCTCTTGCTTTTATTTTTGTCCAACTAATCTTATAAAATAAACGAAAAAATGCAGATATAGTTATTTAAATGCTACAATGACCTTTTATGATATAATTTTATTTCAAATCGGCCGTTTAAATATAAAGAATATTCCTTTAGCTTTCGTTTGGTGCCAAAAATGTATCTTTAACATAATGCATTAACAATATTAATTTGATTTTAATTGCAGTCAGAGAAAGCGATACGATATAAATCAGTTCAATGATACGACAAAAACAAGAAATGACTTAGTATACTTAGAACAAGCTATTAAATTCTGCTAACCGATTGAATAAGTATGCACTTTAAGAGTTCTTAACTTAATAATATGTGTACATTTTTGATTTTCTTGTCATGAAGCATGAAGAGGAGGATGGGGAACATTAATTTTGATTACAGTGCATAAAATATACAATAAACAAATTGCGACACACAATAACATATGTAGAAACTTTCAAACTATACTTTGTATTTGTATGCAATTCTTATTTTATTATGTATACCAAACGAGAATAAATGGGAGACATATGGTTTTTGTCTTGAAATTTACTTCATCTTCTTTTTTCTTTTCTTCTCCTTTAAGGCCAATATTTTCAGTCAAATATATTTGACACTCCTAATCGCATACTAATACACGTTTAGGATATGCAAGATAGCTTTATCTAGTGTTACATTCCACTTTTCATTTTTTAGTAGGTTTATATTGGGTTTTTGGTAAACAGACAAAAGAAGGTCGACATATTGTTGTCTGACCGTCCGTGCATCCATAACAAATCGTGTCCGGGATATAAATTTTTATCCTTTTAGGTAGGCTTTTTGATATTTGGCACGTGGGTAGATTATAACTAATCGATGTTGACATTTAATTTGAAATTTGACCCCAAGGTCACATCATTGCCTTTTGAGTGACTGCTTTGTGTCTGGAATATTTAACTTCAAAATTTACCCCCCCCCCCAAAAAAAAAAGATCACATCAATGCCTTTTAACATGTTTAAGTCATTGCTTCGCGCCCGGGTTATAACTTCTAAAATAATTGACTGTTTGTTTGCTTGTATAAATGGTGCTTAATGCCACTTTCACCAAATCTTCAGCTGTATGATGGAGTCCAGTTTTTATTGGGAGTGGAAGCCTTAGAACCCAAAGAAAACCCCGACCTTTGCTGAAATATGCTAAGCTTTTCATATTTGCCATGTGGGTAAATAGTTAATAGGCAATGGGTCTCGTAGAAAACCCAAAAGAGTGACAAAATTATGTCGACGTTCGCACCTTCTGCAAAACTGAATTTGGGGCAATATTATTTGACATCGTTAAAAGCTTAGTCAATTAAGGTCAATCTCGCGGTCTGTTCGAATGATATAATATTGTCCTTACTAACGACATGTCTTACACGTTTTCCTTTTCTGTTTTCATGTCAAAGATAACTGTGGAATTCTCAAAATATTTGCAACCGATAATGTTAAAAATTATTAGACATAGGAAGTATCCGTGTTACAGTTAAATATCATGTATTCTTGAGATTTAACTCTCATTTGCCTTAAAATTTTTCGCTCTGCGTGTTCATTATAAATTGTAGGCAGCACATTTGATAATGTTTGCCTAAATTCATACCTTATAATTTGCAATACAAGTTTGACATCAATATATTGACCTACCAGGTAGATGGTTCCGTTTTATACTATTTTATGTCGAGATAGTAGGAAATATTTGTAAAAAAACGTGTTCGTTATGTTATTTGTTGACAGGTTCGAAATCATATGTAGAGCGTTATCGACACATAACAAAGATTTCCTCTTAAGCCTGCTCTGGGATTGTCTCAATGAGAGCATTTACTCTATGTTTAACTCCTCACTACGGTTTCAAGATGAATTAAAAAGCTGCCACGCTGCTTGTTACCTTTTTTCATGTCTACAGTGATTTGTGTCAAGAATTTATACATCATAGTCCTATTGTATTAATAATTGTAGACTTTTTGTATAATATTCAATGATATACAGACATTACTTATAAAAAGTTGTTAAAATTCCCCCTGTGGAAGTATAAAACTAATCACTTAAGAAATACGTGGCTGTTTTCAATCGTGTCAAGGAACTTTTATTCATCGTGTCATTATAAAAAGATGAGCTGATTTTTTGCACATCATTTTTTCAGTAAATGCGTCAAGAAAAATGGTTAAAACTCCTAATAAATTGCAATTGGAAGAATAATTTTGGGGTCAGAAAAAAGTTTGGATAAATGTCCTTTTGAAAAAAAAACACTTGATACAGAAATATATTGTGCAGACGCGTAAATTTTGCATTTATTTGTTCAAATTTGTGATGCCAGTACCTTTGGAACATATTTTCAGATAACAAATGAAAACATTAGTTAAAAACGATTGAATATGTTAATGGACAAATATATGCCAAATGATTTTTTACTACACTATATTTGATAGTGAGTTTTTAACGTAGCGATTTGGAAAAGTCATCTGTATACGTATAGGTCTTAACGTGTTTAGATCTTTTTTCATCGTGTCATACTACTTCTCACCAAAATGATACAAGTCGGTTGATCGGTGTGAAAGGGATCTTAATCGTGCAAGGTGCGTGACACTCTCCAAACACATTCCGCGGCCAGGCTTTTCGTATTATGACATGACAACCCCTCAACGAGAGGGTTTCCCCTATCCGCCACAAGGGAACGCGCTGGGAACCGTCCCAGTATGGTCCCAGAACATGTATACGAATAATGGGCAAACAAGTTAATTTTAGAGGAAAGTAGTGAGAAAGTCAATGGAACCGTTCTAAAGAGAATTTGACGTAATTATAGATTATTTGCGTTTTTTTTTTAAACGAGATGCGTTTTCTCGTCCATATCTCATCGAAGGTCGACAGCCCTGAGATGAGATGACGAGAAAATGCATCGAGTTTCAAAATACGTAAATAATCTGTTTATCGCTGTTTTGTAACATTGTGACGTCACAGTGTTTACTTAACGACGTCTCACGTTAGTAGAGTGAGATTAATAGGTTCTTTCATACGTTTTTGGGAAAGACCCGTTGATCTTTCATCAAACACTGTTGTATGCTACCATATACTTCAAGCTTAATAAACACAAAATAAAATTAGAGTATTGTTTACGACATTCAATCACAAACACTTTACGATACAATTTTTCTAAACTGAAGATGCATTAACTCCTATAAGGTGCCATCAGACAATTTCTGTCTTGTCTTAATACGGTAATTTAGTAATTTACAGTTTATTTCTTCCGTAAATGGCCGATTTCTGGTACAGATGAGCTCACGCGCACACATCTGTACTTGCTGCGTCATCCAATCAAAACGCCGGAAACAAGAACGTTGTTATGGAAGCATAACAACGTTCTTCTATGACGTTCATTATTTCCAGCGTTATGATTGGATGTCAGAGACAATGCAGTCTAAAATAATGGCGAGTCTATAGGTTATCGCGATGTGAAAGTTGTTGGTTTACTGAAGAAATAGGTCCTTTCATACGTTTTTGGGAAAGTCCGTGTGAACTTTCACTCGTGATAGAAATTTTTATGTCTTTTGGCTCGTTTCGCTGCGCTCCACTCGCAAAAAGACATAAAATTTCTATCACTCGTGAAAGATCAACCGGTCTTTCTCCAAAACGTATGAAAGAACCTATTATTCTAGGTGTAATAGATTTTAATTTATTACACAATAACAGATAACTTTGTCCAAATTCGTAAATAAAGGGCAAAAATTCCTATATAGAGTCATGTAACAATTTTGGACTAAGCAATGATTTGAAGGACATGCTTTGCTAATCATTTGTGCAATTAACAGTTTCAATCTAGCATTTAAGCCACAGGGCAAAAACTACTAATTTCCCAACAAATGTTATTAAAGGGCAATAACTCCTATAAGAAATAATATTACAATTTTAGACCAATAAAGTGAATTTTAGAACTTGTATTGCTGATCATTTTTTTGCAATTTACAGTTTCAATCTAGCTGTTATAGTGTTTTTAGTGACAGGGCTAAAATGGAACATTTCATAAAAAATAAGAAATCATCAACAAGTGTAGACCGAGCACGCTCACAAAGCGATACCCCCCGCTTCGATTTCAAGTCCAGTTATCTCCCCTTAATGATATCCGATGTCAATAAAAACCCTTCCTGCACATCTTCAATAAATATTAATTAATGTTTTATGAACTGTATATAACGCGCGTCTAAATCTCGCGTTCATTAAACATGTATGACTATTTATTGATCTATACCTCACTTATCAAACACTTAGTAAACACTAGTGTCCAGTAAACATGTATACGATTGATTGATTGGCTGTTTGCTTTACGTCCAGCGAGCAGTATTTCAGCTATATTCAGGACGGGAACAAGAAAACAAACAATACATCAATTGAAAAAGGAGTTGAATGGGACACAGGGAACAAAATTTTGACTGTTATTGGGTAGGGTCGGAGAATTTAGCCTTCTGTAGCGGCTACAATGAGCCTACTCTTTGTCGAAATCTACAAAAGCACACCGATCAACCGAATTATATCATTTTGGTGAGAAGAAGTATGACACGATGAAAAAAGATATAAACAAGTTAGAAGCGAAGAAAACGTAGATAAGTTTTTCCATTTTTTATGTTTTAAATTTACTGTAGCGAATAAAATATATTAAAACACGATTAAGCATAGATGTGGCAATAGATATATTCATTTCTTTTATCTCTTGCTTTTATTTTTGTCCAACTAATCTTATAAAATAAACGAAAAAATGCAGATATAGTTATTTAAATGCTACAATGACCTTTTATGATATAATTTTATTTCAAATCGGCCGTTTAAATATAAAGAATATTCCTTTAGCTTTCGTTTGGTGCCAAAAATGTATCTTTAACATAATGCATTAACAATATTAATTTGATTTTAATTGCAGTCAGAGAAAGCGATACGATATAAATCAGTTCAATGATACGACAAAAACAAGAAATGACTTAGTATACTTAGAACAAGCTATTAAATTCTGCTAACCGATTGAATAAGTATGCACTTTAAGAGTTCTTAACTTAATAATATGTGTAAATTTTTGATTTTCTTGTCATGAAGCATGAAGAGGAGGATGGGGAACATTAATTTTGATTACAGTGCATAAAATATACAATAAACAAATTGCGACACACAATAACATATGTAGAAACTTTCAAACTATACTTTGTATTTGTATGCAATTCTTATTTTATTATGTATACCAAACGAGAATAAATGGGAGACTTATGGTTTTTGTCTTGAAATTTACTTCATCTTCTTTTTTCTTTTCTTCTCCTTTAAGGCCAATATTTTCAGTCAAATATATTTGACACTCCTAATCGCATACTAATACACGTTTAGGATTTTCATTTTTTAGTAGGTTTATATTGGGTTTTTGGTAAACAGACAAAAGAAGGTCGACATATTGTTGTCTGACCGTCCGTGCATCCATAACAAATCGTGTCCGGGATATAAATTTTTATCCTTTTAGGTAGGCTTTTTGATATTTGGCACGTGGGTAGATTATAACTAATCGATGTTGACATTTAATTTGAAATTTGACCCCAAGGTCACATCATTGCCTTTTGAGTGACTGCTTTGTGTCTGGAATATTTAACTTCAAAATTTACCCCCTCCCCCCCCAAAAGATCACATCAATGCCTTTTAACATGTTTAAGTCATTGCTTCGCGCCCGGGTTATAACTTCTAAAATAATTGACTGTTTGTTTGCTTGTATAAATGGTGCTTAATGCCACTTTCACCAAATCTTCAGCTGTATGATGGAGTCCAGTTTTTATTGGGAGTGGAAGCCTTAGAACCCAAAGAAAACCCCGACCTTTGCTGAAATATGCTAAGCTTTTCATATTTGCCATGTGGGTAAATAGTTAATAGGCAATGGGTCTCGTAGAAAACCCAAAAGAGTGACAAAATTATGTCGACGTTCGCACCTTCTGCAAAACTGAATTTGGGGCAATATTATTTGACATCGTTAAAAGCTTAGTCAATTAAGGTCAATCTCGCGGTCTGTTGGAATGATATAATATTGTCCTTACTAACGACATGTCTTACACGTTTTCCTTTTCTGTTTTCATGTCAAAGATAACTGTGGAATTCTCAAAATATTTGCAACCGATAATGTTAAAAATTATTAGACATAGGAAGTATCCGTGTTACAGTTAAATATCATGTATTCTTGAGATTTAACTCTCATTTGCCTTAAAATTTTTCGCTCTGCGTGTTCATTATAAATTGTAGGCAGCACATTTGATAATGTTTGCCTAAATTCATACCTTATAATTTGCAATACAAGTTTGACATCAATATATTGACCTACCAGGTAGATGGTTCCGTTTTATACTATTTTATGTCGAGATAGTAGGAAATATTTGTAAAAAAACGTGTTCGTTATGTTATTTGTTGACAGGTTCGAAATCATATGTAGAGCGTTATCGACACATAACAAAGATTTCCTCTTAAGCCTGCTCTGGGATTGTCTCAATGAGAGCATTTACTCTATGTTTAACTCCTCACTACGGTTTCAAGATGAATTAAAAAGCTGCCACGCTGCTTGTTACCTTTTTTCATGTCTACAGTGATTTGTGTCAAGAATTTATACATCATAGTCCTATTGTATTAATAATTGTAGACTTTTTGTATAATATTCAATGATATACAGACATTACTTATAAAAAGTTGTTAAAATTCCCCCTGTGGAAGTATAAAACTAATCACTTAAGAAATACGTGGCTGTTTTCAATCGTGTCAAGGAACTTTTATTCATCGTGTCATTATAAAAAGATGAGCTGATTTTTTGCACATCATTTTTTCAGTAAATGCGTCAAGAAAAATGGTTAAAACTCCTAATAAATTGCAATTGGAAGAATAATTTTGGGGTCAGAAAAAAGTTTGGATAAATGTCCTTTTGAAAAAAAAACACTTGATACAGAAATATATTGTGCAGACGCGTGAATTTTGCATTTATTTGTTCAAATTTGTGATGCCAGTACCTTTGGAACATATTTTCAGATAACAAATGAAAACATTAGTTAAAAACGATTGAATATGTTAATGGACAAATATATGCCAAATGATTTTTTACTACACTATATTTGATAGTGAGTTTTTAACGTAGCGATTTGGAAAAGTCATCTGTATACGTATAGGTCTTAACGTGTTTAGATCTTTTTTCATCGTGTCATACTACTTCTCACCAAAATGATACAAGTCGGTTGATCGGTGTGAAAGGGATCTTAATCGTGCAAGGTGCGTGACACTCTCCAAACACATTCCGCGGCCAGGCTTTCCGTATTATGACATGACAACCCCTCAACGAGAGGGTTTCCCCTATCCGCCACAAGGGAACGCGCTGGGAACCGTCCCAGTATGGTCCCAGAACATGTATACGAATAATGGGCAAACAAGTTAATTTTAGAGGAAAGTAGTGAGAAAGTCAATGGAACCGTTCTAAAGAGAATTTGACGTAATTATAGATTATTTGCGTTTTTTTTAAACGAGATGCGTTTTCTCGTCCATATCTCATCGAAGGTCGACAGCCCTGAGATGAGATGACGAGAAAATGCATCGAGTTTCAAAATACGTAAATAATCTGTTTATCGCTGTTTTGTAACATTGTGACGTCACAGTGTTTACTTAACGACGTCTCACGTTAGTAGAGTGAGATTAATAGGTTCTTTCATACGTTTTTGGGAAAGACCCGTTGATCTTTCATCAAACACTGTTGTATGCTACCATATACTTCAAGCTTAATAAACACAAAATAAAATTCGAGTATTGTTTACGACATTCAATCACAAACACTTTACGATACAATTTTTCTAAACTGAAGATGCATTAACTCCTATAAGGTGCCATCAGACAATTTCTGTCTTGTCTTAATACGGTAATTTAGTAATTTACAGTTTATTTCTTCCGTAAATGGCCGATTTCTGGTACAGATGAGCTCACGCGCACACATCTGTACTTGCTGCGTCATCCAATCAAAACGCCGGAAACAAGAACGTTGTTATGGAAGCATAACAACGTTCTTCTATGACGTTCATTATTTCCAGCGTTATGATTGGACGTCAGAGACAATGCAGTCTAAAATAATGGCGAGTCTATAGGTTATCGCGATGTGAAAGTTGTTGGTTTACTGAAGAAATAGGTCCTTTCATACGTTTTTGGGAAAGTCCGTGTGAACTTTCACTCGTGATAGAAATTTTTATGTCTTTTGGCTCGTTTCGCTGCGCTCCACTCGCAAAAAGACATAAAATTTCTATCACTCGTGAAAGATCAACCGGTCTTTCCCCAAAACGTATGAAAGAACCTATTATTCTAGGTGTAATAGATTTTAATTTATTACACAATAACAGATAACTTTGTCCAAATTCGTAAATAAAGGGCAAAAATTCCTATATAGAGTCATGTAACAATTTTGGACTAAGCAATGATTTGAAGGACATGCTTTGCTAATCATTTGTGCAATTAACAGTTTCAATCTAGCATTTAAGCCACAGGGCAAAAACTACAAATTTCCCAACAAATGTTATTAAAGGGCAATAACTCCTATAAGAAATAATATTACAATTTTAGACCAATAAAGTGAATTTTAGAACTTGTATTGCTGATCATTTTTTTGCAATTTACAGTTTCAGTCTAGCTGTTATAGTGTTTTAAGTGACAGGGCTAAAATGGAACATTTCATAAAAAATAAGAAATCATCAACAAGTGTAGACCGAGCACGCTCACAAAGCGATACCCCCCGCTTCGATTTCAAGTCCAGTTATCTCCCCTTAATGATATCCGATGTCAATAAAAACCCTTCCTGCACATCTTCAATAAATATTAATTAATGTTTTATGAACTGTATATAACGCGCGTCTAAATCTCGCGTTCATTAAACATGTATGACTATTTATTGATCTATACCTCACTTATCAAACACTTAGTAAACACTAGTGTCCAGTAAACATGTATACGATTGATTGATTGGCTGTTTGCTTTACGTCCAGCGAGCAGTATTTCAGCTATATTCAGGACGGGAACAAGAAAACAAACAATACATCAATTGAAAAAGGAGTTGAATGGGACACAGGGAACAAAATTTTGACTGTTATTGGGTAGGGTCGGAGAATTTAGCCTTCTGTAGCGGCTACAATGAGCCTACTCTTTGTCGAAATCTACAAAAGCACACCGATCAACCGAATTATATCATTTTGGTGAGAAGAAGTATGACACGATGAAAAAAGATATAAACAAGTTAGAAGCGAAGAAAACGTAGATAAGTTTTTCCATTTTTTATGTTTTAAATTTACTGTAGCGAATAAAATATATTAAAACACGATTAAGCATAGATGTGGCAATAGATATATTCATTTCTTTTATCTCTTGCTTTTATTTTTGTCCAACTAATCTTATAAAATAAACGAAAAAATGCAGATATAGTTATTTAAATGCTACAATGACCTTTTATGATATAATTTTATTTCAAATCGGCCGTTTAAATATAAAGAATATTCCTTTAGCTTTCGTTTGGTGCCAAAAATGTATCTTTAACATAATGCATTAACAATATTAATTTGATTTTAATTGCAGTCAGAGAAAGCGATACGATATAAATCAGTTCAATGATACGACAAAAACAAGAAATGACTTAGTATACTTAGAACAAGCTATTAAATTCTGCTAACCGATTGAATAAGTATGCACTTTAAGAGTTCTTAACTTAATAATATGTGTAAATTTTTGATTTTCTTGTCATGAAGCATGAAGAGGAGGATGGGGAACATTAATTTTGATTACAGTGCATAAAATATACAATAAACAAATTGCGACACACAATAACATATGTAGAAACTTTCAAACTATACTTTGTATTTGTATGCAATTCTTATTTTATTATGTATACCAAACGAGAATAAATGGGAGACATATGGTTTTTGTCTTGAAATTTACTTCATCTTCTTTTTTCTTTTCTTCTCCTTTAAGGCCAATATTTTCAGTCAAATATATTTGACACTCCTAATCGCATACTAATACACGTTTAGGATATGCAAGATAGCTTTATCTAGTGTTACATTCCACTTTTCATTTTTTAGTAGGTTTATATTGGGTTTTTGGTAAACAGACAAAAGAAGGTCGACATATTGTTGTCTGACCGTCCGTGCATCCATAACAAATCGTGTCCGGGATATAAATTTTTATCCTTTTAGGTAGGCTTTTTGATATTTGGCACGTGGGTAGATTATAACTAATCGATGTTGACATTTAATTTGAAATTTGACCCCAAGGTCACATCATTGCCTTTTGAGTGACTGCTTTGTGTCTGGAATATTTAACTTCAAAATTTACCCCCCCCCCCAAAAAAAAAGATCACATCAATGCCTTTTAACATGTTTAAGTCATTGCTTCGCGCCCGGGTTATAACTTCTAAAATAATTGACTGTTTGTTTGCTTGTATAAATGGTGCTTAATGCCACTTTCACCAAATCTTCAGCTGTATGATGGAGTCCAGTTTTTATTGGGAGTGGAAGCCTTAGAACCCAAAGAAAACCCCGACCTTTGCTGAAATATGCTAAGCTTTTCATATTTGCCATGTGGGTAAATAGTTAATAGGCAATGGGTCTCGTAGAAAACCCAAAAGAGTGACAAAATTATGTCGACGTTCGCACCTTCTGCAAAACTGAATTTGGGGCAATATTATTTGACATCGTTAAAAGCTTAGTCAATTAAGGTCAATCTCGCGGTCTGTTGGAATGATATAATATTGTCCTTACTAACGACATGTCTTACACGTTTTCCTTTTCTGTTTTCATGTCAAAGATAACTGTGGAATTCTCAAAATATTTGCAACCGATAATGTTAAAAATTATTAGACATAGGAAGTATCCGTGTTACAGTTAAATATCATGTATTCTTGAGATTTAACTCTCATTTGCCTTAAAATTTTTCGCTCTGCGTGTTCATTATAAATTGTAGGCAGCACATTTGATAATGTTTGCCTAAATTCATACCTTATAATTTGCAATACAAGTTTGACATCAATATATTGACCTACCAGGTAGATGGTTCCGTTTTATACTATTTTATGTCGAGATAGTAGGAAATATTTGTAAAAAAACGTGTTCGTTATGTTATTTGTTGACAGGTTCGAAATCATATGTAGAGCGTTATCGACACATAACAAAGATTTCCTCTTAAGCCTGCTCTGGGATTGTCTCAATGAGAGCATTTACTCTATGTTTAACTCCTCACTACGGTTTCAAGATGAATTAAAAAGCTGCCACGCTGCTTGTTACCTTTTTTCATGTCTACAGTGATTTGTGTCAAGAATTTATACATCATAGTCCTATTGTATTAATAATTGTAGACTTTTTGTATAATATTCAATGATATACAGACATTACTTATAAAAAGTTGTTAAAATTCCCCCTGTGGAAGTATAAAACTAATCACTTAAGAAATACGTGGCTGTTTTCAATCGTGTCAAGGAACTTTTATTCATCGTGTCATTATAAAAAGATGAGCTGATTTTTTGCACATCATTTTTTCAGTAAATGCGTCAAGAAAAATGGTTAAAACTCCTAATAAATTGCAATTGGAAGAATAATTTTGGGGTCAGAAAAAAGTTTGGATAAATGTCCTTTTGAAAAAAAACACTTGATACAGAAATATATTGTGCAGACGCGTAAATTTTGCATTTATTTGTTCAAATTTGTGATGCCAGTACCTTTGGAACATATTTTCAGATAACAAATGAAAACATTAGTTAAAAACGATTGAATATGTTAATGGACAAATATATGCCAAATGATTTTTTACTACACTATATTTGATAGTGAGTTTTTAACGTAGCGATTTGGAAAAGTCATCTGTATACGTATAGGTCTTAACGTGTTTAGATCTTTTTTCATCGTGTCATACTACTTCTCACCAAAATGATACAAGTCGGTTGATCGGTGTGAAAGGGATCTTAATCGTGCAAGGTGCGTGACACTCTCCAAACACATTCCGCGGCCAGGCTTTCCGTATTATGACATGACAACCCCTCAACGAGAGGGTTTCCCCTATCCGCCACAAGGGAACGCGCTGGGAACCGTCCCAGTATGGTCCCAGAACATGTATACGAATAATGGGCAAACAAGTTAATTTTAGAGGAAAGTAGTGAGAAAGTCAATGGAACCGTTCTAAAGAGAATTTGACGTAATTATAGATTATTTGCGTTTTTTTTAAACGAGATGCGTTTTCTCGTCCATATCTCATCGAAGGTCGACAGCCCTGAGATGAGATGACGAGAAAATGCATCGAGTTTCAAAATACGTAAATAATCTGTTTATCGCTGTTTTGTAACATTGTGACGTCACAGTGTTTACTTAACGACGTCTCACGTTAGTAGAGTGAGATTAATAGGTTCTTTCATACGTTTTTGGGAAAGACCCGTTGATCTTTCATCAAACACTGTTGTATGCTACCATATACTTCAAGCTTAATAAACACAAAATAAAATTCGAGTATTGTTTACGACATTCAATCACAAACACTTTACGATACAATTTTTCTAAACTGAAGATGCATTAACTCCTATAAGGTGCCATCAGACAATTTCTGTCTTGTCTTAATACGGTAATTTAGTAATTTATAGTTTATTTCTTCCGTAAATGGCCGATTTCTGGTACAGATGAGCTCACGCGCACACATCTGTACTTGCTGCGTCATCCAATCAAAACGCCGGAAACAAGAACGTTGTTATGGAAGCATAACAACGTTCTTCTATGACGTTCATTATTTCCAGCGTTATGATTGGACGTCAGAGACAATGCAGTCTAAAATAATGGCGAGTCTATAGGTTATCGCGATGTGAAAGTTGTTGGTTTACTGAAGAAATAGGTCCTTTCATACGTTTTTGGGAAAGTCCGTGTGAACTTTCACTCGTGATAGAAATTTTTATGTCTTTTGGCTCGTTTCGCTGCGCTCCACTCGCAAAAAGACATAAAATTTCTATCACTCGTGAAAGATCAACCGGTCTTTCCCCAAAACGTATGAAAGAACCTATTATTCTAGGTGTAATAGATTTTAATTTATTACACAATAACAGATAACTTTGTCCAAATTCGTAAATAAAGGGCAAAAATTCCTATATAGAGTCATGTAACAATTTTGGACTAAGCAATGATTTGAAGGACATGCTTTGCTAATCATTTGTGCAATTAACAGTTTCAATCTAGCATTTAAGCCACAGGGCAAAAACTACAAATTTCCCAACAAATGTTATTAAAGGGCAATAACTCCTATAAGAAATAATATTACAATTTTAGACCAATAAAGTGAATTTTAGAACTTGTATTGCTGATCATTTTTTTGCAATTTACAGTTTCAGTCTAGCTGTTATAGTGTTTTTAGTGACAGGGCTAAAATGGAACATTTCATAAAAAATAAGAAATCATCAACAAGTGTAGACCGAGCACGCTCACAAAGCGATACCCCCCGCTTCGATTTCAAGTCCAGTTATCTCCCCTTAATGATATCCGATGTCAATAAAAACCCTTCCTGCACATCTTCAATAAATATTAATTAATGTTTTATGAACTGTATATAACGCGCGTCTAAATCTCGCGTTCATTAAACATGTATGACTATTTATTGATCTATACCTCACTTATCAAACACTTAGTAAACACTAGTGTCCAGTAAACATGTATACGATTGATTGATTGGCTGTTTGCTTTACGTCCAGCGAGCAGTATTTCAGCTATATTCAGGACGGGAACAAGAAAACAAACAATACATCAATTGAAAAAGGAGTTGAATGGGACACAGGGAACAAAATTTTGACTGTTATTGGGTAGGGTCGGAGAATTTAGCCTTCTGTAGCGGCTACAATGAGCCTACTCTTTGTCGAAATCTACAAAAGCACACCGATCAACCGAATTATATCATTTTGGTGAGAAGAAGTATGACACGATGAAAAAAGATATAAACAAGTTAGAAGCGAAGAAAACGTAGATAAGTTTTTCCATTTTTTATGTTTTAAATTTACTGTAGCGAATAAAATATATTAAAACACGATTAAGCATAGATGTGGCAATAGATATATTCATTTCTTTTATCTCTTGCTTTTATTTTTGTCCAACTAATCTTATAAAATAAACGAAAAAATGCAGATATAGTTATTTAAATGCTACAATGACCTTTTATGATATAATTTTATTTCAAATCGGCCGTTTAAATATAAAGAATATTCCTTTAGCTTTCGTTTGGTGCCAAAAATGTATCTTTAACATAATGCATTAACAATATTAATTTGATTTTAATTGCAGTCAGAGAAAGCGATACGATATAAATCAGTTCAATGATACGACAAAAACAAGAAATGACTTAGTATACTTAGAACAAGCTATTAAATTCTGCTAACCGATTGAATAAGTATGCACTTTAAGAGTTCTTAACTTAATAATATGTGTAAATTTTTGATTTTCTTGTCATGAAGCATGAAGAGGAGGATGGGGAACATTAATTTTGATTACAGTGCATAAAATATACAATAAACAAATTGCGACACACAATAACATATGTAGAAACTTTCAAACTATACTTTGTATTTGTATGCAATTCTTATTTTATTATGTATACCAAACGAGAATAAATGGGAGACATATGGTTTTTGTCTTGAAATTTACTTCATCTTCTTTTTTCTTTTCTTCTCCTTTAAGGCCAATATTTTCAGTCAAATATATTTGACACTCCTAATCGCATACTAATACACGTTTAGGATATGCAAGATAGCTTTATCTAGTGTTACATTCCACTTTTCATTTTTTAGTAGGTTTATATTGGGTTTTTGGTAAACAGACAAAAGAAGGTCGACATATTGTTGTCTGACCGTCCGTGCATCCATAACAAATCGTGTCCGGGATATAAATTTTTATCCTTTTAGGTAGGCTTTTTGATATTTGGCACGTGGGTAGATTATAACTAATCGATGTTGACATTTAATTTGAAATTTGACCCCAAGGTCACATCATTGCCTTTTGAGTGACTGCTTTGTGTCTGGAATATTTAACTTCAAAATTTACCCCCCCCCCCAAAAAAAAAAGATCACATCAATGCCTTTTAACATGTTTAAGTCATTGCTTCGCGCCCGGGTTATAACTTCTAAAATAATTGACTGTTTGTTTGCTTGTATAAATGGTGCTTAATGCCACTTTCACCAAATCTTCAGCTGTATGATGGAGTCCAGTTTTTATTGGGAGTGGAAGCCTTAGAACCCAAAGAAAACCCCGACCTTTGCTGAAATATGCTAAGCTTTTCATATTTGCCATGTGGGTAAATAGTTAATAGGCAATGGGTCTCGTAGAAAACCCAAAAGAGTGACAAAATTATGTCGACGTTCGCACCTTCTGCAAAACTGAATTTGGGGCAATATTATTTGACATCGTTAAAAGCTTAGTCAATTAAGGTCAATCTCGCGGTCTGTTCGAATGATATAATATTGTCCTTACTAACGACATGTCTTACACGTTTTCCTTTTCTGTTTTCATGTCAAAGATAACTGTGGAATTCTCAAAATATTTGCAACCGATAATGTTAAAAATTATTAGACATAGGAAGTATCCGTGTTACAGTTAAATATCATGTATTCTTGAGATTTAACTCTCATTTGCCTTAAAATTTTTCGCTCTGCGTGTTCATTATAAATTGTAGGCAGCACATTTGATAATGTTTGCCTAAATTCATACCTTATAATTTGCAATACAAGTTTGACATCAATATATTGACCTACCAGGTAGATGGTTCCGTTTTATACTATTTTATGTCGAGATAGTAGGAAATATTTGTAAAAAAACGTGTTCGTTATGTTATTTGTTGACAGGTTCGAAATCATATGTAGAGCGTTATCGACACATAACAAAGATTTCCTCTTGTGCCTGCTCTGGGATTGTCTCAATGAGAGCATTTACTCTATGTTTAACTCCTCACTACGGTTTCAAGATGAATTAAAAAGCTGCCACGCTGCTTGTTACCTTTTTTCATGTCTACAGTGATTTGTGTCATGAATTTATACATCATAGTCCTATTGTATTAATAATTGTAGACTTTTTGTATAATATTCAATGATATACAGACATTACTTATAAAAAGTTGTTAAAATTCCCCCTGTGGAAGTATAAAACTAATCACTTAAGAAATACGTGGCTGTTTTCAATCGTGTCAAGGAACTTTTATTCATCGTGTCATTATAAAAAGATGAGCTGATTTTTTGCACATCATTTTTTCAGTAAATGCGTCAAGAAAAATGGTTAAAACTCCTAATAAATTGCAATTGGAAGAATAATTTTGGGGTCAGAAAAAAGTTTGGATAAATGTCCTTTTGAAAAAAAACACTTGATACAGAAATATATTGTGCAGACGCGTAAATTTTGCATTTATTTGTTCAAATTTGTGATGCCAGTACATTTGGAACATATTTTCAGATAACAAATGAAAACATTAGTTAAAAACGATTGAATATGTTAATGGACAAATATATGCCAAATGATTTTTTACTACACTATATTTGATAGTGAGTTTTTAACGTAGCGATTTGGAAAAGTCATCTGTATACGTATAGGTCTTAACGTGTTTAGATCTTTTTTCATCGTGTCATACTACTTCTCACCAAAATGATACAAGTCGGTTGATCGGTGTGAAAGGGATCTTAATCGTGCAAGGTGCGTGACACTCTCCAAACACATTCCGCGGCCAGGCTTTCCGTATTATGACATGACAACCCCTCAACGAGAGGGTTTCCCCTATCCGCCACAAGGGAACGCGCTGGGAACCGTCCCAGTATGGTCCCAGAACATGTATACGAATAATGGGCAAACAAGTTAATTTTAGAGGAAAGTAGTGAGAAAGTCAATGGAACCGTTCTAAAGAGAATTTGACGTAATTATAGATTATTTGCGGTTTTTTTTAAACGAGATGCGTTTTCTCGTCCATATCTCATCGAAGGTCGACAGCCCTGAGATGAGATGACGAGAAAATGCATCGAGTTTCAAAATACGTAAATAATCTGTTTATCGCTGTTTTGTAACATTGTGACGTCACAGTGTTTACTTAACGACGTCTCACGTTAGTAGAGTGAGATTAATAGGTTCTTTCATACGTTTTTGGGAAAGACCCGTTGATCTTTCATCAAACACTGTTGTATGCTACCATATACTTCAAGCTTAATAAACACAAAATAAAATTCGAGTATTGTTTACGACATTCAATCACAAACACTTTACGATACAATTTTTCTAAACTGAAGATGCATTAACTCCTATAAGGTGCCATCAGACAATTTCTGTCTTGTCTTAATACGGTAATTTAGTAATTTACAGTTTATTTCTTCCGTAAATGGCCGATTTCTGGTACAGATGAGCTCACGCGCACACATCTGTACTTGCTGCGTCATCCAATCAAAACGCCGGAAACAAGAACGTTGTTATGGAAGCATAACAACGTTCTTCTATGACGTTCATTATTTCCAGCGTTATGATTGGACGTCAGAGACAATGCAGTCTAAAATAATGGCGAGTCTATAGGTTATCGCGATGTGAAAGTTGTTGGTTTACTGAAGAAATAGGTCCTTTCATACGTTTTTGGGAAAGTCCGTGTGAACTTTCACTCGTGATAGAAATTTTTATGTCTTTTGGCTCGTTTCGCTGCGCTCCACTCGCAAAAAGACATAAAATTTCTATCACTCGTGAAAGATCAACCGGTCTTTCCCCAAAACGTATGAAAGAACCTATTATTCTAGGTGTAATAGATTTTAATTTATTACACAATAACAGATAACTTTGTCCAAATTCGTAAATAAAGGGCAAAAATTCCTATATAGAGTCATGTAACAATTTTGGACTAAGCAATGATTTGAAGGACATGCTTTGCTAATCATTTGTGCAATTAACAGTTTCAATCTAGCATTTAAGCCACAGGGCAAAAACTACAAATTTCCCAACAAATGTTATTAAAGGGCAATAACTCCTATAAGAAATAATATTACAATTTTAGACCAATAAAGTGAATTTTAGAACTTGTATTGCTGATCATTTTTTTGCAATTTACAGTTTCAATCTAGCTGTTATAGTGTTTTTAGTGACAGGGCTAAAATGGAACATTTCATAAAAAATAAGAAATCATCAACAAGTGTAGACCGAGCACGCTCACAAAGCGATACCCCCCGCTTCGATTTCAAGTCCAGTTATCTCCCCTTAATGATATCTGATGTCAATAAAAACCCTTCCTGCACATCTTCAATAAATATTAATTAATGTTTTATGAACTGTATATAACGCGCGTCTAAATCTCGCGTTCATTAAACATGTATGACTATTTATTGATCTATACCTCACTTATCAAACACTTAGTAAACACTAGTGTCCAGTAAACATGTATACGATTGATTGATTGGCTGTTTGCTTTACGTCCAGCGAGCAGTATTTCAGCTATATTCAGGACGGGAACAAGAAAACAAACAATACATCAATTGAAAAAGGAGTTGAATGGGACACAGGGAACAAAATTTTGACTGTTATTGGGTAGGGTCGGAGAATTTAGCCTTCTGTAGCGGCTACAATGAGCCTACTCTTTGTCGAAATCTACAAAAGCACACCGATCAACCGAATTATATCATTTTGGTGAGAAGAAGTATGACACGATGAAAAAAGATATAAACAAGTTAGAAGCGAAGAAAACGTAGATAAGTTTTTCCATTTTTTATGTTTTAAATTTACTGTAGCGAATAAAATATATTAAAACACATAGATGTGGCAATAGATATATTCATTTCTTTTATCTCTTGCTTTTATTTTTGTCCAACTAATCTTATAAAATAAACGAAAAAATGCAGATATAGTTATTTAAATGCTACAATGACCTTTTATGATATAATTTTATTTCAAATCGGCCGTTTAAATATAAAGAATATTCCTTTAGCTTTCGTTTGGTGCCAAAAATGTATCTTTAACATAATGCATTAACAATATTAATTTGATTTTAATTGCAGTCAGAGAAAGCGATACGATATAAATCAGTTCAATGATACGACAAAAACAAGAAATGACTTAGTATACTTAGAACAAGCTATTAAATTCTGCTAACCGATTGAATAAGTATGCACTTTAAGAGTTCTTAACTTAATAATATGTGTAAATTTTTGATTTTCTTGTCATGAAGCATGAAGAGGAGGATGGGGAATATTAATTTTGATTACAGTGCATAAAATATACAATAAACAAATTGCGACACACAATAACATATGTAGAAACTTTCAAACTATACTTTGTATTTGTATGCAATTCTTATTTTATTATGTATACCAAACGAGAATAAATGGGAGACTTATGGTTTTTGTCTTGAAATTTACTTCATCTTCTTTTTTCTTTTCTTCTCCTTTAAGGCCAATATTTTCAGTCAAATATATTTGACACTCCTAATCGCATACTAATACACGTTTAGGATATGCAAGATAGCTTTATCTAGTGTTACATTCCACTTTTCATTTTTTAGTAGGTTTATATTGGGTTTTTGGTAAACAGACAAAAGAAGGTCGACATATTGTTGTCTGACCGTCCGTGCATCCATAACAAATCGTGTCCGGGATATAAATTTTTATCCTTTTAGGTAGGCTTTTTGATATTTGGCACGTGGGTAGATTATAACTAATCGATGTTGACATTTAATTTGAAATTTGACCCCAAGGTCACATCATTGCCTTTTGAGTGACTGCTTTGTGTCTGGAATATTTAACTTCAAAATTTACCCCCCCCCCCCCCAAAAGATCACATCAATGCCTTTTAACATGTTTAAGTCATTGCTTCGCGCCCGGGTTATAACTTCTAAAATAATTGACTGCTTGTTTGCTTGTATAAATGGTGCTTAATGCCACTTTCACCAAATCTTCAGCTGTATGATGGAGTCCAGTTTTTATTGGGAGTGGAAGCCTTAGAACCCAAAGAAAACCCCGACCTTTGCTGAAATATGCTAAGCTTTTCATATTTGCCATGTGGGTAAATAGTTAATAGGCAATGGGTCTCGTAGAAAACCCAAAAGAGTGACAAAATTATGTCGACGTTCGCACCTTCTGCAAAACTGAATTTGGGGCAATATTATTTGACATCGTTAAAAGCTTAGTCAATTAAGGTCAATCTCGCGGTCTGTTGGAATGATATAATATTGTCCTTACTAACGACATGTCTTACACGTTTTCCTTTTCTGTTTTCATGTCAAAGATAACTGTGGAATTCTCAAAATATTTGCAACCGATAATGTTAAAAATTATTAGACATAGGAAGTATCCGTGTTACAGTTAAATATCATGTATTCTTGAGATTTAACTCTCATTTGCCTTAAAATTTTTCGCTCTGCGTGTTCATTATAAATTGTAGGCAGCACATTTGATAATGTTTGCCTAAATTCATACCTTATAATTTGCAATACAAGTTTGACATCAATATATTGACCTACCAGGTAGATGGTTCCGTTTTATACTATTTTATGTCGAGATAGTAGGAAATATTTGTAAAAAAACGTGTTCGTTATGTTATTTGTTGACAGGTTCGAAATCATATGTAGAGCGTTATCGACACATAACAAAGATTTCCTCTTAAGCCTGCTCTGGGATTGTCTCAATGAGAGCATTTACTCTATGTTTAACTCCTCACTACGGTTTCAAGATGAATTAAAAAGCTGCCACGCTGCTTGTTACCTTTTTTCATGTCTACAGTGATTTGTGTCAAGAATTTATACATCATAGTCCTATTGTATTAATAATTGTAGACTTTTTGTATAATATTCAATGATATACAGACATTACTTATAAAAAGTTGTTAAAATTCCCCCTGTGGAAGTATAAAACTAATCACTTAAGAAATACGTGGCTGTTTTCAATCGTGTCAAGGAACTTTTATTCATCGTGTCATTATAAAAAGATGAGCTGATTTTTTGCACATCATTTTTTCAGTAAATGCGTCAAGAAAAATGGTTAAAACTCCTAATAAATTGCAATTGGAAGAATAATTTTGGGGTCAGAAAAAAGTTTGGATAAATGTCCTTTTGAAAAAAAACACTTGATACAGAAATATATTGTGCAGACGCGTAAATTTTGCATTTATTTGTTCAAATTTGTGATGCCAGTACCTTTGGAACATATTTTCAGATAACAAATGAAAACATTAGTTAAAAACGATTGAATATGTTAATGGACAAATATATGCCAAATGATTTTTTACTACACTATATTTGATAGTGAGTTTTTAACGTAGCGATTTGGAAAAGTCATCTGTATACGTATAGGTCTTAACGTGTTTAGATCTTTTTTCATCGTGTCATACTACTTCTCACCAAAATGATACAAGTCGGTTGATCGGTGTGAAAGGGATCTTAATCGTGCAAGGTGCGTGACACTCTCCAAACACATTCCGCGGCCAGGCTTTCCGTATTATGACATGACAACCCCTCAACGAGAGGGTTTCCCCTATCCGCCACAAGGGAACGCGCTGGGAACCGTCCCAGTATGGTCCCAGAACATGTATACGAATAATGGGCAAACAAGTTAATTTTAGAGGAAAGTAGTGAGAAAGTCAATGGAACCGTTCTAAAGAGAATTTGACGTAATTATAGATTATTTGCGTTTTTTTTTAAACGAGATGCGTTTTCTCGTCCATATCTCATCGAAGGTCGACAGCCCTGAGATGAGATGACGAGAAAATGCATCGAGTTTCAAAATACGTAAATAATCTGTTTATCGCTGTTTTGTAACATTGTGACGTCACAGTGTTTACTTAACGACGTCTCACGTTAGTAGAGTGAGATTAATAGGTTCTTTCATACGTTTTTGGGAAAGACCCGTTGATCTTTCATCAAACACTGTTGTATGCTACCATATACTTCAAGCTTAATAAACACAAAATAAAATTCTAGTATTGTTTACGACATTCAATCACAAACACTTTACGATACAATTTTTCTAAACTGAAGATGCATTAACTCCTATAAGGTGCCATCAGACAATTTCTGTCTTGTCTTAATACGGTAATTTAGTAATTTACAGTTTATTTCTTCCGTAAATGGCCGATTTCTGGTACAGATGAGCTCACGCGCACACATCTGTACTTGCTGCGTCATCCAATCAAAACGCCGGAAACAAGAACGTTGTTATGGAAGCATAACAACGTTCTTCTATGACGTTCATTATTTCCAGCGTTATGATTGGACGTCAGAGACAATGCAGTCTAAAATAATGGCGAGTCTATAGGTTATCGCGATGTGAAAGTTGTTGGTTTACTGAAGAAATAGGTCCTTTCATACGTTTTTGGGAAAGTCCGTGTGAACTTTCACTCGTGATAGAAATTTTTATGTCTTTTGGCTCGTTTCGCTGCGCTCCACTCGCAAAAAGACATAAAATTTCTATCACTCGTGAAAGATCAACCGGTCTTTCCCCAAAACGTATGAAAGAACCTATTATTCTAGGTGTAATAGATTTTAATTTATTACACAATAACAGATAACTTTGTCCAAATTCGTAAATAAAGGGCAAAAATTCCTATATAGAGTCATGTAACAATTTTGGACTAAGCAATGATTTGAAGGACATGCTTTGCTAATCATTTGTGCAATTAACAGTTTCAATCTAGCATTTAAGCCACAGGGCAAAAACTACAAATTTCCCAACAAATGTTATTAAAGGGCAATAACTCCTATAAGAAATAATATTACAATTTTAGACCAATAAAGTGAATTTTAGAACTTGTATTGCTGATCATTTTTTTGCAATTTACAGTTTCAATCTAGCTGTTATAGTGTTTTTAGTGACAGGGCTAAAATGGAACATTTCATAAAAAATAAGAAATCATCAACAAGTGTAGACCGAGCACGCTCACAAAGCGATATCCCCCGCTTCGATTTCAAGTCCAGTTATCTCCCCTTAATGATATCCGATGTCAATAAAAACCCTTCCTGCACATCTTCAATAAATATTAATTAATGTTTTATGAACTGTATATAACGCGCGTCTAAATCTCGCGTTCATTAAACATGTATGACTATTTATTGATCTATACCTCACTTATCAAACACTTAGTAAACACTAGTGTCCAGTAAACATGTATACGATTGATTGATTGGCTGTTTGCTTTACGTCCAGCGAGCAGTATTTCAGCTATATTCAGGACGGGAACAAGAAAACAAACAATACATCAATTGAAAAAGGAGTTGAATGGGACACAGGGAACAAAATTTTGACTGTTATTGGGTAGGGTCGGAGAATTTAGCCTTCTGTAGCGGCTACAATGAGCCTACTCTTTGTCGAAATCTACAAAAGCACACCGATCAACCGAATTATATCATTTTGGTGAGAAGAAGTATGACACGATGAAAAAAGATATAAACAAGTTAGAAGCGAAGAAAACGTAGATAAGTTTTTCCATTTTTTATGTTTTAAATTTACTGTAGCGAATAAAATATATTAAAACACATAGATGTGGCAATAGATATATTCATTTCTTTTATCTCTTGCTTTTATTTTTGTCCAACTAATCTTATAAAATAAACGAAAAAATGCAGATATAGTTATTTAAATGCTACAATGACCTTTTATGATATAATTTTATTTCAAATCGGCCGTTTAAATATAAAGAATATTCCTTTAGCTTTCGTTTGGTGCCAAAAATGTATCTTTAACATAATGCATTAACAATATTAATTTGATTTTAATTGCAGTCAGAGAAAGCGATACGATATAAATCAGTTCAATGATACGACAAAAACAAGAAATGACTTAGTATACTTAGAACAAGCTATTAAATTCTGCTAACCGATTGAATAAGTATGCACTTTAAGAGTTCTTAACTTAATAATATGTGTAAATTTTTGATTTTCTTGTCATGAAGCATGAAGAGGAGGATGGGGAACATTAATTTTGATTACAGTGCATAAAATATACAATAAACAAATCGCGACACACAATAACATATGTAGAAACTTTCAAACTATACTTTGTATTTGTATGCAATTCTTATTTTATTATGTATACCAAACGAGAATAAATGGGAGACTTATGGTTTTTGTCTTGAAATTTACTTCATCTTCTTTTTTCTTTTCTTCTCCTTTAAGGCCAATATTTTCAGTCAAATATATTTGACACTCCTAATCGCATACTAATACACGTTTAGGATATGCAAGATAGCTTTATCTAGTGTTACATTCCACTTTTCATTTTTTAGTAGGTTTATATTGGGTTTTTGGTAAACAGACAAAAGAAGGTCGACATATTGTTGTCTGACCGTCCGTGCATCCATAACAAATCGTGTCCGGGATATAAATTTTTATCCTTTTAGGTAGGCTTTTTGATATTTGGCACGTGGGTAGATTATAACTAATCGATGTTGACATTTAATTTGAAATTTGACCCCAAGGTCACATCATTGCCTTTTGAGTGACTGCTTTGTGTCTGGAATATTTAACTTCAAAATTTACCCCCCCCCCAAAAAAAAAAAAGATCACATCAATGCCTTTTAACATGTTTAAGTCATTGCTTCGCGCCCGGGTTATAACTTCTAAAATAATTGACTGTTTGTTTGCTTGTATAAATGGTGCTTAATGCCACTTTCACCAAATCTTCAGCTGTATGATGGAGTCCAGTTTTTATTGGGAGTGGAAGCCTTAGAACCCAAAGAAAACCCCGACCTTTGCTGAAATATGCTAAGCTTTTCATATTTGCCATGTGGGTAAATAGTTAATAGGCAATGGGTCTCGTAGAAAACCCAAAAGAGTGACAAAATTATGTCGACGTTCGCACCTTCTGCAAAACTGAATTTGGGGCAATATTATTTGACATCGTTAAAAGCTTAGTCAATTAAGGTCAATCTCGCGGTCTGTTCGAATGATATAATATTGTCCTTACTAACGACATGTCTTACACGTTTTCCTTTTCTGTTTTCATGTCAAAGATAACTGTGGAATTCTCAAAATATTTGCAACCGATAATGTTAAAAATTATTAGACATAGGAAGTATCCGTGTTACAGTTAAATATCATGTATTCTTGAGATTTAACTTTCATTTGCCTTAAAATTTTTCGCTCTGCGTGTTCATTATAAATTGTAGGCAGCACATTTGATAATGTTTGCCTAAATTCATACCTTATAATTTGCAATACAAGTTTGACATCAATATATTGACCTACCAGGTAGATGGTTCCGTTTTATACTATTTTATGTCGAGATAGTAGGAAATATTTGTAAAAAAACGTGTTCGTTATGTTATTTGTTGACAGGTTCGAAATCATATGTAGAGCGTTATCGACACATAACAAAGATTTCCTCTTGTGCCTGCTCTGGGATTGTCTCAATGAGAGCATTTACTCTATGTTTAACTCCTCACTACGGTTTCAAGATGAATTAAAAAGCTGCCACGCTGCTTGTTACCTTTTTTCATGTCTACAGTGATTTGTGTCAAGAATTTATACATCATAGTCCTATTATATTAATAATTGTAGACTTTTTGTATAATATTCAATGATATACAGACATTACTTATAAAAAGTTGTTAAAATTCCCCCTGTGGAAGTATAAAACTAATCACTTAAGAAATACGTGGCTGTTTTCAATCGTGTCAAGGAACTTTTATTCATCGTGTCATTATAAAAAGATGAGCTGATTTTTTGCACATCATTTTTTCAGTAAATGCGTCAAGAAAAATGGTTAAAACTCCTAATAAATTGCAATTGGAAGAATAATTTTGGGGTCAGAAAAAAGTTTGGATAAATGTCCTTTTGAAAAAAAAACACTTGATACAGAAATATATTGTGCAGAAGCGTAAATTTTGCATTTATTTGTTCAAATTTGTGATGCCAGTACCTTTGGAACATATTTTCAGATAACAAATGAAAACATTAGTTAAAAACGATTGAATATGTTAATGGACAAATATATGCCAAATGATTTTTTACTACACTATATTTGATAGTGAGTTTTTAACGTAGCGATTTGGAAAAGTCATCTGTATACGTATAGGTCTTAACGTGTGTAGATCTTTTTTCATCGTGTCATACTACTTCTCACCAAAATGATACAAGTCGGTTGATCGGTGTGAAAGGGATCTTAATCGTGCAAGGTGCGTGACACTCTCCAAACACATTCCGCGGCCAGGCTTTCCGTATTATGACATGACAACCCCTCAACGAGAGGGTTTCCCCTATCCGCCACAAGGGAACGCGCTGGGAACCGTCCCAGTGTGGTCCCAGAACATGTATACGAATAATGGGCAAACAAGTTAATTTTAGAGGAAAGTAGTGAAAAAGTCAATGGAACCGTTCTAAAGAGAATTTGACGTAATTATAGATTATTTGCGTTTTTTTTTTAAACGAGATGCGTTTTCTCGTCCATATCTCATCGAAGGTCGACAGCCCTGAGATGAGATGACGAGAAAATGCATCGAGTTTCAAAATACGTAAATAATCTGTTTATCGCTGTTTTGTAACATTGTGACGTCACAGTGTTTACTTAACGACGTCTCACGTTAGTAGAGTGAGATTAATAGGTTCTTTCATACGTTTTTGGGAAAGACCCGTTGATCTTTCATCAAACACTGTTGTATGCTACCATATACTTCAAGCTTAATAAACACAAAATAAAATTCGAGTATTGTTTACGACATTCAATCACAAACACTTTACGATACAATTTTTCTAAACTGAAGATGCATTAACTCCTATAAGGTGCCATCAGACAATTTCTGTCTTGTCTTAATACGGTAATTTAGTAATTTACAGTTTATTTCTTCCGTAAATGGCCGATTTCTGGTACAGATGAGCTCACGCGCACACATCTGTACTTGCTGCGTCATCCAATCAAAACGCCGGAAACAAGAACGTTGTTATGGAAGCATAACAACGTTCTTCTATGACGTTCATTATTTCCAGCGTTATGATTGGACGTCAGAGACAATGCAGTCTAAAATAATGGCGAGTCTATAGGTTATCGCGATGTGAAAGTTGTTGGTTTACTGAAGAAATAGGTCCTTTCATACGTTTTTGGGAAAGTCCGTGTGAACTTTCACTCGTGATAGAAATTTTTATGTCTTTTGGCTCGTTTCGCTGCGCTCCACTCGCAAAAAGACATAAAATTTCTATCACTCGTGAAAGATCAACCGGTCTTTCCCCAAAACGTATGAAAGAACCTATTATTCTAGGTGTAATAGATTTTAATTTATTACACAATAACAGATAACTTTGTCCAAATTCGTAAATAAAGGGCAAAAATTCCTATATAGAGTCATGTAACAATTTTGGACTAAGCAATGATTTGAAGGACATGCTTTGCTAATCATTTGTGCAATTAACAGTTTCAATCTAGCATTTAAGCCACAGGGCAAAAACTACAAATTTCCCAACAAATGTTATTAAAGGGCAATAACTCCTATAAGAAATAATATTACAATTTTAGACCAATAAAGTGAATTTTAGAACTTGTATTGCTGATCATTTTTTTGCAATTTACAGTTTCAATCTAGCTGTTATAGTGTTTTTAGTGACAGGGCTAAAATGGAACATTTCATAAAAAATAAGAAATCATCAACAAGTGTAGACCGAGCACGCTCACAAAGCGATACCCCCCGCTTCGTTTTCAAGTCCAGTTATCTCCCCTTAATGATATCCGATGTCAATAAAAACCCTTCCTGCACATCTTCAATAAATATTAATTAATGTTTTATGAACTGTATATAACGCGCGTCTAAATCTCGCGTTCATTAAACATGTATGACTATTTATTGATCTATACCTCACTTATCAAACACTTAGTAAACACTAGTGTCCAGTAAACATGTATACGATTGATTGATTGGCTGTTTGCTTTACGTCCAGCGAGCAGTATTTCAGCTATATTCAGGACGGGAACAAGAAAACAAACAATACATCAATTGAAAAAGGAGTTGAATGGGACACAGGGAACAAAATTTTGACTGTTATTGGGTAGGGTCGGAGAATTTAGCCTTCTGTAGCGGCTACAATGAGCCTACTCTTTGTCGAAATCTACAAAAGCACACCGATCAACCGAATTATATCATTTTGGTGAGAAGAAGTATGACACGATGAAAAAAGATATAAACAAGTTAGAAGCGAAGAAAACGTAGATAAGTTTTTCCATTTTTTATGTTTTAAATTTACTGTAGCGAATAAAATATATTAAAACACATAGATGTGGCAATAGATATATTCATTTCTTTTATCTCTTGCTTTTATTTTTGTCCAACTAATCTTATAAAATAAACGAAAAAATGCAGATATAGTTATTTAAATGCTACAATGACCTTTTATGATATAATTTTATTTCAAATCGGCCGTTTAAATATAAAGAATATTCCTTTAGCTTTCGTTTGGTGCCAAAAATGTATCTTTAACATAATGCATTAACAATATTAATTTGATTTTAATTGCAGTCAGAGAAAGCGATACGATATAAATCAGTTCAATGATACGACAAAAACAAGAAATGACTTAGTATACTTAGAACAAGCTATTAAATTCTGCTAACCGATTGAATAAGTATGCACTTTAAGAGTTCTTAACTTAATAATATGTGTAAATTTTTGATTTTCTTGTCATGAAGCATGAAGAGGAGGATGGGGAACATTAATTTTGATTACAGTGCATAAAATATACAATAAACAAATTGCGACACACAATAACATATGTAGAAACTTTCAAACTATACTTTGTATTTGTATGCAATTCTTATTTTATTATGTATACCAAACGAGAATAAATGGGAGACTTATGGTTTTTGTCTTGAAATTTACTTCATCTTCTTTTTTCTTTTCTTCTCCTTTAAGGCCAATATTTTCAGTCAAATATATTTGACACTCCTAATCGCATACTAATACACGTTTAGGATATGCAAGATAGCTTTATCTAGTGTTACATTCCACTTTTCATTTTTTAGTAGGTTTATATTGGGTTTTTGGTAAACAGACAAAAGAAGGTCGACATTTTGTTGTCTGACCGTCCGTGCATCCATAACAAATCGTGTCCGGGATATAAATTTTTATCCTTTTAGGTAGGCTTTTTGATATTTGGCACGTGGGTAGATTATAACTAATCGATGTTGACATTTAATTTGAAATTTGACCCCAAGGTCACATCATTGCCTTTTGAGTGACTGCTTTGTGTCTGGAATATTTAACTTCAAAATTTACCCCCCCCCCCCCCCCAAAAAAAAAAAAAGATCACATCAATGCCTTTTAACATGTTTAAGTCATTGCTTCGCGCCCGGGTTATAACTTCTAAAATAATTGACTGTTTGTTTGCTTGTATAAATGGTGCTTAATGCCACTTTCACCAAATCTTCAGCTGTATGATGGAGTCCAGTTTTTATTGGGAGTGGAAGCCTTAGAACCCAAAGAAAACCCCGACCTTTGCTGAAATATGCTAAGCTTTTCATATTTGCCATGTGGGTAAATAGTTAATAGGCAATGGGTCTCGTAGAAAACCCAAAAGAGTGACAAAATTATGTCGACGTTCGCACCTTCTGCAAAACTGAATTTGGGGCAATATTATTTGACATCGTTAAAAGCTTAGTCAATTAAGGTCAATCTCGCGGTCTGTTCGAATGATATAATATTGTCCTTACTAACGACATGTCTTACACGTTTTCCTTTTCTGTTTTCATGTCAAAGATAACTGTGGAATTCTCAAAATATTTGCAACCGATAATGTTAAAAATTATTAGACATAGGAAGTATCCGTGTTACAGTTAAATATCATGTATTCTTGAGATTTAACTTTCATTTGCCTTAAAATTTTTCGCTCTGCGTGTTCATTATAAATTGTAGGCAGCACATTTGATAATGTTTGCCTAAATTCATACCTTATAATTTGCAATACAAGTTTGACATCAATATATTGACCTACCAGGTAGATGGTTCCGTTTTATACTATTTTATGTCGAGATAGTAGGAAATATTTGTAAAAAAACGTGTTCGTTATGTTATTTGTTGACAGGTTCGAAATCATATGTAGAGCGTTATCGACACATAACAAAGATTTCCTCTTGTGCCTGCTCTGGGATTGTCTCAATGAGAGCATTTACTCTATGTTTAACTCCTCACTACGGTTTCAAGATGAATTAAAAAGCTGCCACGCTGCTTGTTACCTTTTTTCATGTCTACAGTGATTTGTGTCAAGAATTTATACATCATAGTCCTATTATATTAATAATTGTAGACTTTTTGTATAATATTCAATGATATACAGACATTACTTATAAAAAGTTGTTAAAATTCCCCCTGTGGAAGTATAAAACTAATCACTTAAGAAATACGTGGCTGTTTTCAATCGTGTCAAGGAACTTTTATTCATCGTGTCATTATAAAAAGATGAGCTGATTTTTTGCACATCATTTTTTCAGTAAATGCGTCAAGAAAAATGGTTAAAACTCCTAATAAATTGCAATTGGAAGAATAATTTTGGGGTCAGAAAAAAGTTTGGATAAATGTCCTTTTGAAAAAAAAACACTTGATACAGAAATATATTGTGCAGAAGCGTAAATTTTGCATTTATTTGTTCAAATTTGTGATGCCAGTACCTTTGGAACATATTTTCAGATAACAAATGAAAACATTAGTTAAAAACGATTGAATATGTTAATGGACAAATATATGCCAAATGATTTTTTACTACACTATATTTGATAGTGAGTTTTTAACGTAGCGATTTGGAAAAGTCATCTGTATACGTATAGGTCTTAACGTGTTTAGATCTTTTTTCATCGTGTCATACTACTTCTCACCAAAATGATACAAGTCGGTTGATCGGTGTGAAAGGGATCTTAATCGTGCAAGGTGCGTGACACTCTCCAAACACATTCCGCGGCCAGGCTTTCCGTATTATGACATGACAACCCCTCAACGAGAGGGTTTCCCCTATCCGCCACAAGGGAACGCGCTGGGAACCGTCCCAGTGTGGTCCCAGAACATGTATACGAATAATGGGCAAACAAGTTAATTTTAGAGGAAAGTAGTGAAAAAGTCAATGGAACCGTTCTAAAGAGAATTTGACGTAATTATAGATTATTTGCGTTTTTTTTTAAACGAGATGCGTCCATATCTCATCGAAGGTCGACAGCCCTGAGATGAGATGACGAGAAAATGCATCGAGTTTCAAAATACGTAAATAATCTGTTTATCGCTGTTTTGTAACATTGTGACGTCACAGTGTTTACTTAACGACGTCTCACGTTAGTAGAGTGAGATTAATAGGTTCTTTCATACGTTTTTGGGAAAGACCCGTTGATCTTTCATCAAACACTGTTGTATGCTACCATATACTTCAAGCTTAATAAACACAAAATAAAATTCGAGTATTGTTTACGACATTCAATCACAAACACTTTACGATACAATTTTTCTAAACTGAAGATGCATTAACTCCTATAAGGTGCCATCAGACAATTTCTGTCTTGTCTTAATACGGTAATTTAGTAATTTACAGTTTATTTCTTCCGTAAATGGCCGATTTCTGGTACAGATGAGCTCACGCGCACACATCTGTACTTGCTGCGTCATCCAATCAAAACGCCGGAAACAAGAACGTTGTTATGGAAGCATAACAACGTTCTTCTATGACGTTCATTATTTCCAGCGTTATGATTGGACGTCAGAGACAATGCAGTCTAAAATAATGGCGAGTCTATAGGTTATCGCGATGTGAAAGTTGTTGGTTTACTGAAGAAATAGGTCCTTTCATACGTTTTTGGGAAAGTCCGTGTGAACTTTCACTCGTGATAGAAATTTTTATGTCTTTTGGCTCGTTTCGCTGCGCTCCACTCGCAAAAAGACATAAAATTTCTATCACTCGTGAAAGATCAACCGGTCTTTCCCCAAAACGTATGAAAGAACCTATTATTCTAGGTGTAATAGATTTTAATTTATTACACAATAACAGATAACTTTGTCCAAATTCGTAAATAAAGGGCAAAAATTCCTATATAGAGTCATGTAACAATTTTGGACTAAGCAATGATTTGAAGGACATGCTTTGCTAATCATTTGTGCAATTAACAGTTTCAATCTAGCATTTAAGCCACAGGGCAAAAACTACAAATTTCCCAACAAATGTTATTAAAGGGCAATAACTCCTATAAGAAATAATATTACAATTTTAGACCAATAAAGTGAATTTTAGAACTTGTATTGCTGATCATTTTTTTGCAATTTACAGTTTCAATCTAGCTGTTATAGTGTTTTTAGTGACAGGGCTAAAATGGAACATTTCATAAAAAATAAGAAATCATCAACAAGTGTAGACCGAGCACGCTCACAAAGCGATACCCCCCGCTTCGATTTCAAGTCCAGTTATCTCCCCTTAATGATATCCGATGTCAATAAAAACCCTTCCTGCACATCTTCATATAATGTACTTCCTTTATGCTAAGTTTCATTAAATTTCATAAAGCGGTTTAGGAGTTGCGCTTAAAAGGGTTGTGGACAGACGGACATTTCTATACACCCCCACACAAGTTTGCGGGGGGGGGGGGGTATATAATAAAGGGCAATACTAGTAATTCTTAAAAGTAAGGAAATATCTGACAATTTCAGACAAAACCTAAGTTGTAGGACTTGTCATTTACAGTTTCCCTTTAGCTGTTGTAATTTTTAAGTTAACAGGACAAAAACGTAAAATGCAAAAAAAAAAAAAAAAAAATTAGGGAAAATGACTCTTATAAGGAGTCATCCGACAATTTCAGATAAATAAGTGAACACGTGTAGGACTTGTATTGGTGATCATTTTTGCCATTTACAGTTTAGTTCCACTCTAGCTCTAATAGTTTTCAAGTTGCATCGTAAATACTGAAAATTTTGTCTAAACTTTTAATTCAACTAGTACAAGAAGCCATTACACAACTTCACACGAATAGCAACTATAGTAGACCTTCTTGCACTGATCAATTTGAAATAGCGGTTTTCTCTACATCTTATATAATTTTTTTAAAATATTGAACAAAAACGTGTGTTGACACCAATGTTATATTTTTAGTAGCAGCGGTCTTTGTCCGTTTACACGATGGGTACAAATTTGAAACTAGATGACTGTGGCCAATTTGAAAACTAGAGGCTCACAGGAGCCTGAAACCAATTGAACTATGCAATTCTTTTTTATCAAGCTTTTCTTTCCTAAAAGTGATTGTCCAACACTTCTGAAAAAAAAATTAGTTTTGACCTTTAAAGGGAAATAACTCCTATAAGTTGTCCAACAAATATGCATCAATAATCATTTTGCAGAGCTGAATAATTTTGTATGGAAAAGATTTTCTCTAGCTCTTATGGTTTTCAGGGTACTGAATAAGTATGAAAAATAGAGTCTTGTAGAGCTTTTGATGCTTAGGGGGGAGGTTCACTTCAAATTTTCTGTATCTGTTATACTTTTTCAGCAAAAAACTATTTCAACTCCCCAACTATTTAAAGCCAAGGTAGCCATGTTGGTGGTCAGCTGTCACGATTTGCAGTTTTGGCAGGGTACATCCTGAAGTTGATGTTTGCAATGTTTCAAAGCAGTCCTTTCGTTGGGTTAAGAGGAGATTTTTTAAAATCAATTAACATTCATTAAAAAAATGTTCAAGGAGAATCATTCCTAAATAGTTCACCAGACAATCTTGACCCTCAAGTCATTTTTGTAGCCCTCATGGAGCAGAACAAATAAGCAATGCCAACTTTTTCTCTAGTTCTAATAATTTTCAAGATTTTGAGGCAAAAATCCTCAATTTCGACAATTAAAGGACAGTAACTCCTACAAAGAGTCATCATACAATTCGACTCATGGAGTGTTTTATAGATGTCGATGAAGGCATGTCTCTTCGAGTATCATGTACCCGTTATATTTTTTGCAGTATAAGCCAAAAACCGTATTTTGCCCCCACCTCCAATTCTTTTTTTAGCCACGGCGGCCATGTTGGTTAATTTGCGGTAATGGTTTGTGCAAACTTGTTTGAGGACATTTGAGGGATGATGTAAACAAAGTTTCAAAGCAGTACTTTCAGAAGTTTTTGAAAATCAATTAAAACCGATTAGAAAAAAAAAGGTCGAAGGGGAATAACTCTTTAAAAGGTTAATCGGACAATCCAAATTTTCCCACAGGAACCTATGTTAAACTAAGTCATGTGGTGGTGGCCATTTTGATTTTCTTATTGGTATAAAAAAACAAACTTCAAAGAGGACCATCTAAATAATCAGTAAGTTTTGTTTCTGTTGGATAACCAGTTTCAGAGAAGAAGCTTTAAAAGCTTTTTTCTCATAGGGTCCAATGCTAAACGAAGTCCTGTGGTGGCAGCCATTTTGAATTTCCAATTGACATAAAAAATTAACTTTATAGAGGACCATGCAAACAATATTGTTAGCAAGTTTTGTTTCCATTGGTTAACTGGTTTCAGAGAAGAAGCCATTTAAAACCTTTTCCTTAGGGTCCTATGTTTAACCAATGTAAAAAGTGTACAGACGATGACGACGACGGTTGCAAAGTGATGACAATAGCTTGCATGGATCAGGCGAGCTAAAAAATCGGCTGAATATATGCAGTTCAAAGAAGTATGGAACAGTTCATGGAGCAAAACTCGCAAATTTAACCAGGAATCAGATTTGTTAACTTTCCTACCAAATATCAGTCTATCTCCATCTCATCTCTACCCCGACAAACTATTACCATAGCAATGTTTTTGTTTAACATGTCTCAGGCTTTCTGATTGGACATCAAATATTAAACAATGGAGAGTTTATAATATATCCTAATGTGATAGTTGTTGGTTTACCAGAATTAGCTACTTTTCGTGTTTTGGGGAGAGCCGTAATCTTGCACTCATAATGAAAATTCTTAGTCTTTCCCCAAAAATGTATGCAAGAATCCACTACTCAATACTCGTCTCGTCTCATTAAAATGTCAGCCCCCAAACAAACATTTTTGTAAATTAAACACTATCACATGAACAAGGTTTTTTTTTTACTTTTATTAAAAGTCTGCAAGTTTCTTGTCTTGTTTCTGGTTTAATCAAAGAGACCTGTAAAGAGAAGAACAGCATTAGTTTGTAAATAACAAATTAAGCAGTGCAAAATTTTATATATGCCCTTAAGATCCGACAAAGTAAAATGTGATGCATGAGGATGCAGACACAATTTTAACCATGGTTGAAGAAAAGTAGAATGTTTTTGTAGTAAACTTAAAAAGAATTAAAAGTTCACTACAGGAAAAATTCTATTTCTTAATCTCTTTTGGGCTTGGTTGGCACGTTTCTTTCAACAAATATCAATATACTCAATTTGTTTTTATACAAAGAACAATAAAATACTCATTTGTTTGAAATGGTATATGTACTCATGCAACACCTATACTTTGATGCAATAGTGAGGACAGATAAATAATTCTGCACTGCTCGAGTCTGAGCAGGCAATTTATAATGCCAATCTACTCACACGATCAGTTTCCTTAAAAAAAAAAAAAAAAAAACAACAAAAACATAAAACAAAAAGAAAAAAAAACTAGACAAAGTCGATCTAGCGATCGCTGATACCCCCGTTTTTGTGAAAATTTCTAAGGACTGCGACCTTGAAATTTGACGGATTTCCCACAAAATCGATAGGCTTCTTACCAACCTGATATATAACAATATCCCAAAGTTTCATTCAAATCGGATGTAAACTTTTTGAATTATCATCCGGAAACCAAATGTGGACGGACGGACTTGAGGACCACTATATACCACCGACTCTGTCGAGCGGGGGTATAAAAAAAAACAAAAAACAAAAAACACAGAAAAACTTAAATTGTTAAATCTTTCCTTGTTTCCTTCGTATGACAGTCACACAATATGTTCAAGAAAATTGATAATTGTGGAAAAAGCTAATGGAAATACAGTAAAATGTGTTGGAAACATAATCAACATGGTAATTAAGTTAACAAAAGATAATAATGTCATGAATAAAGCAACATTCCTAATACTGTCGTGTCAAATGTTTACTTTTTATCCCTCTATTGCAAAACATTTTTCTTTTCACACATTTGATGGTGCACGAGGGTGATTACCGGCTTTGTAATTGTTCGTTTCAAAAGGTTTACTAAAAACTACCCTGAAACTAAATTCCTTTGGAATCTACAATCCCAAAATATGTGTCTTCCTCCCCCCAAAATATATTTATAATGTGTACACGTCAATGATTTATATTTATTTTGCAAAATTCAGAAACATCCAAGTGTTATTCCAGAATTATTTTACGATACCTTCAAATCTTTATTTTGTATTTTTTATTTAGTTTCACATAATAAGCATCATTTCACTTTCAAACTACTAGTAAAGCTACATAGGGTCAAAAATTCTGGAATCGAAAAGAATGGTTGAGAAACCATCGACAATCTTCCTATACTTACCGAAACCCATGTCGTCATCTTCCTCTTCTGGTTCAGGTTTCTTCTCTTCCTTCTTCTTTTCTTCTGCACAAAAAAAGAACACAACATATTAAAGCCGATATAAAAATAAAATATTTATATATTAAAGCCGATATAAAAATAAAATATTTATTTTGTAAAAAAAAATATGACTTGTTGATACAAAACCATGTATTATCTATACAGGTGATATACGATGTTCTGTTATTGGAACTACTTTTTGCTGTCATAATGAAAGGAATTCAAAATGCTTTGTTGAGCATCAGAAATTTCACAATAATTAACAGGTATACCTAGGACAAAATACTGTTTGTTGTTAATGTCAATCTTGGTAATTTTTCAGCTATATTGTGGTGTCCAGTTTTCATTGGGGAGGAAGCCGAAGTTCATGGAGAAAACCCAACCTTTTCTGGGAAAATTGTCAATCAGATTGGAGTCGAGTAGACCTTGCCTGACATCTGCAACCTTTGTGTTGACAGATCATGTGATCAATAGTAGACAAACTACCATAACCACTCTGCCCCATAGGACCAAATATATTAAATTGTTGCAATGATTAAATTAAAAAAAACAAATAAAATAAAACAAAAAATGTATAGCTTGGACCAAAGGCTTGGTTGTTTTATTCAATTTATCTAACTACAAACATGCATTGGTTTATTTTTGGTCCAGCTTCAATTTTACTGTTTCAAAACTAACAACATGAACTTAAAAACCCACCAGTGCATTTAAAGAAATGAGTGCTAGAATATATGTAGGTGTAATTAAAATTAAAGTAAAGTACGATTTAAGGTAAAGTTTCTGTCTGAATAGCAGTGTTGCCAAGGAAACCTAACACAATTACCTTTCTTAGCAGCGGCAGCAGGAGCAGCAGCAGCCGCAGCAGCTGGGGCTGCAGCAGCAGCAGGTGCAGAACCTACTCCACTGCTGATGTTGGTGATCAGATCTTTAACGTTTACACTTTCTAATGCTTTGGCAAAGAGACCTGAAAAAGACGAAAATAGGACATGTTCTTATTAAATGTCATTTCCATTTTTTAGGTTATCGTGCAGCAAGAGGAAAAAAAAAACTCTTCTCCGTCAACAACTAGTCTGATAATTGGAATACATTGTTGAAGCAGATTAAAAAAAAATACAAAAATTCTGTAAAGGATGATTTCTTTATTTGTACTTGAATTTCAGGTTTTATTAAATCTTTCACTTTCTCCATCCTCTGTTATAAGGCAAAAAAAAAAAATATGTGCGTTTCCGGTTACCTTACCCTACCTATTATCCTGTCACTCAAGTTTTTTTTTTGCATTTTTAAGGTAGGTTACTTCAAACTGGAAAACTTCCTGTATTGTTCAGGTTTAGTTCTATTTTCATAATTCCACCCCAACATGACGGCTTAATGCAAACATTTAAACGCTTTTAACCAAAAACAAAATTGATAGCTCATTCAATGACTGTATACTTTAAAAGGCTTTATAGTAAATTCTTGAAACTTACAAGCTTTACACCTACAAAGGTATAAAATATAAATGTCAAAATTAAATTACTAATTTAACCAACACGATTGCCCCCCCCCACCCCCAAAAAAGCCCAACCTGTCTACCTATTTTATAATTCTATGTAATCGGAGGTAAGACTTCCAATTGAACCCCCCCCCCCCCCCAAAATATATGCAATGCATTAAACTATCACAAGATACATAGAGTTCACATGGCTTGCACTTGCCCAATTGGTAATGCATGACTGTGTCCACTGTGGGGTTCCCCACCAGTGGCTACCATCCAGTGCCAAATTCTTTTATTTTCATTTGAAATAATGCATTTTTATTGGGGGGGGGGGGGTCAAAATGGAAGACTTTCCTAACACACATATTTTTTTGTTTGGCCTAATATTGTCACTGTGAAGATCTAACATTAGTTATTGCTCTTCATCTCAGTTCGAACTTCAGAAATAAAAAATATGGCAATTCTACAAAAATTTAACCAGTCAAATGTTTTTACCTTTTCTTGGGGTTAACTGATATAATGGTACAATAATACCAGAGATGCAGAAAAATATCACGATAACCAAGACCAGTCCCAACGAACAAAAATGCCTGGGTCCAATATTTTTGTTCTTGGTGACAGTCCAAATGACCAGCAAATATTTTGTTCGATTGAAATTGCCTCTGAATTTCTACTGTTTCCACTGGCATAAATCTCCCAAACTTTGTCTAAACATCAGTGCTCACCACACTGGGTGAAGTCTCCCTGTCATTTCCCTTTAGTCGCCTGATCGATGGTTAACATAAGATACTTGTAAATTTGGTCCAAATACTTCACCCAGACTACCAATTTATCAGTAAATGTGTAATTCCAATAAAAAACGGCACACAATATGCGTATTAAACATATTTTCAAACAATTTACGTCTTTCAAAATGTATTATGTGCCATTTGTTTATTTACAGGATGTGACTAATTACCGGAAGTGCACAACGAAGAAAAGTAATGTACAACGGCCCATAATGAAAAATCGTAATGTTTTTTTATAAACAAAAACTTTCAATTGGTTTCAAACTTAAGTTCTTTCAGAGAGTATTGTACTTAAACAATTTTCTTTGATAAGTATATGAGCTCCACTTGAAAGAATAAAGATGTATAGAAATAATTGATAAGTTTTGTAGATGGGTGTCCCATGAAGCAATTTGGATCAGCACAACTTTGCAATTGTCCAAGTGGAAGTGTGCTGAACAGAAGAATTATTTCTGGGTTTTATGTAATGTTATTCTATCTATCTTCTTTGGAAATTTGCTCAGATAAACCTGGCATGTTCATAATAAACTTTTAGGAATATTAGGATACAAGAACTCATGAATGAAGTTTATTTCTACACATACAAATATTTTTGTTTTATCTATTTTTATATGTGAATACCTTGTACGGCTACAAGTACTGAAGTAGATAGAAAAATAGTCCCTTTATCTGGTGTTTTTTTCTTTGATTAATAATAAAGGGTATGTGCTGTTTGATATTGCATAAATGAATAATAATGAAAAAAAAACTGAATCTAAGTGTGTTATGGTTTTAAAACACCAGAGGCTCTTAAGAGCCTGTATTGCCCACCTGATTTTATAGGCAATGAAGATGGCATTTCCCTGATGTTAAAGTAAGTCCTGTAATTTTCAATAAACTTTAAATAGGACCATCCAAACAATATTACTAGAAAGCTTTGTTTCATTGGTTAACCCGTTGTATAGATTTTTTTTATTTGCCATTGGGTCCTATGTTAAACTAAGTCCTGCGGCGGTGGCGGCCATTTTGAATTTCCAATTGCCATAAAAAACATAAACTTTATAAAGGACCATCCAAACAATATTGCTAGTAAGTTTTTGTTTCAATTGATTAACCGGTTTCAGAGAAGAAGCCTTTAAAAGCTTTTTCCCATAGGGTCCTATGTTAAACTAAGTCCTGCGGTAGCGGCCATTTTGAATTTCCAATTGCCATAACAAACATAAACTTTATAGAGGACCATCCAAACAATATTGCTAGAAAGTTTTTGTTTCCATTGATTAACCGGTTTAAAAGAAAAAGCCTTTAAAAGCTTTTTTCCATAGGGTCCTATGTTAAACTAAGTCCTGCGGTAGCGGCCATTTTGAATTTCCAATTGCCATAAAAAACATAAACTTTATAGAGGACCATCCAAACAATATTGCTAGTAAATTTTTGTTTCCATTGATTAACAGGTTTCAGATAAAAAGCCTTTAAAAACTTTTCCCATAGGGTCCAATGTTAAACTAAGTCCTGCGGTAGCGGCCATTTTGAATTTCCAATTGCCATAAAAAACATAAACTTTATAGAGGACCATCCAAACAATATTGCTAGTAAGTTTTTGTTTCCATTGATTAACCGGTTACAGAGAAAAAGCCTTTAAAAACTTTTTCCCATAGGGTCCCATGTTAAACTAAGTCCTGCGGTAGCGGCCATTTTGAATTTCCAATTGCCATAAAAAACATAAACTGTATAGAGGACCATCCAAACAATATTGCTAGTAAGTTTTTGTTTCCATTGATTAACCGGTTTAAAAGAAAAAGCCTTTAAAAGCTTTTTTCCATAGGGTCCTATGTTAAACTAAGTCCTGCGGTAGCGGCCATTTTGAATTTCCAATTGCCATAAAAAACATAAACTGTATAGAGGACCATCCAAACAATATTGCTAGTAAGTTTTTGTTTCCATTGATTAACCGGTTTCAGAGAAAAAGCCTTTAAACTTTTTCCCATAGGGTCCCATGTTAAACTAAGTCCTGCCGTAGCGGCCATTTTGAATTTCCAATTGCCATAAAAAACATAAACCTTATAGAGGACCATCCAAACAATATTGCTAGTAAGTTTTTGTTTCCATTGATTGGCCGGTTACAGAGAAAAAGCCTTTAAAAACTTTTTCCCATAGGGTCCTATGTTAAACTAAGTCCTGCGGTAGCGGCCATTTTGAATTTCCGATTGGGATAAAAAACATTAACTTTATAGAGGACCATCCAAACAATATTGCTAGTAAGTTTTTGTTTCCATTGATTAACCGGTTTCAGAGAAGAAGCCTTTTAAAACTTTTTCCCATAGGGTTCTATGTTAAACTAAGTCCTGCGGTGGCCGCCATTTTGAATTTCCAATTCCCATCAAAAACACAAACTTTATAGAGGACCATCCAAACAATATGGCTAGTAGGTTTTGTTTCAGAGAAGAAGCCCTTTTAAACTTTTTCCCCATAGGGTCCTTTGTTAAACTAAGTCTTGAGGTGGCGGCCATATTGGTTTACCAATCAAAATAAAAAACACAAACTTTGTAAAGGTCCATCCAATGAACATTATGGCCAAGTTTGATTTCAATTGGCCAAGTGGTTTCAGAGAAGAAGATTAAAATGTAAAAAGTTTACAGACGCCGACGCCGACGAACGCAAAGTGATAACAATAGCTCACATGACCCTTTGGGTCAGGTGAGCTAACAAGAGAAATAACCCTGGAAATTGATGTAAATAATGAAAATGTATGTAACTACTGCGAAAATAAATTATTTGTACGGTCCCCCTGTCTTCTCCCTGTTTGGCTGCCAGGGATAAGTCACTTCTCCCTACTTTTTTAGAGTGTGGTGACCCCTGAAACATGTAACACAGACATTTATTCTTCAAGATTGTTACATTGATTCCGGTAATAGATCCATATTTTTGCAACCGCAAACTTTTTCTTGACCAGAAACACTATCTTTACTTCAGGGAGTCGGCCAGAGGCCTGTGGTGCAGTGTCAAATGACCTCTGAAAATCTTACCTGGCCAATATGGCTCCACATCAACACCCGATGCTTTTAAAATGGTCTGCAATTTATCAGCCTGACAAAAAAAAATAAACATTTTTTCATACATTTTACCTTCATTTTAAACAAACATCATGATACTCGATTTTTCTTTTGCTGCTATAAATCCTCGTAGCTAATTTATTCATTGAACTATTACAGAAAACAGTGTGGATGAATAATCCATAATGCTTTGCATATATTTAGTCTCGACAATTTTTGACTAAATTTAATTTCAAATTAAAAATGAAAACAAAATTTAATTAAGAAGGGGTAGCAATAAATATGAGCTTAGAAACGATTAAAATTATCTGGATTTGAGCCGAGGCGATTTTCATAAAGAAAAATATCTCAGTAGGACAGCAAAGGCCCCGATTTGACAGATAAAGGTCAATTTAACGCCGTAAAAGTTACCCGTATGTAAACCAAAAATTTCTTAACAGCGCCACCTATAAAAATTGTTTAGGTCAGGAGAAATTGGCGAGGTTATGTTTTTCTTAAATTAAATCATTAAATTAAATGTAACAATTTATACATAATACAGGAATCGATCAAGGGTATATTTTGATGCATGACTGTATGTATGCGACACAGATATAATCAACAGATTGCGTAAGATCTACGATACAAAATCGTCATTTTTTTACGTAAACATGGCGCAGGCCGTTTGTTTACAAATTTATTCAAAAGTAAAAGCTGACACAATTTTATTCCCGGCCCTTTTTATGTATTTTTACAACTGTTTATTCTTTATTAACCAATAGTTTTTCTCGTTATGCCAGTCGAAATGTGTCAACATCTCTGGTAAAAAGCCACGAGGTTGTTTACCAACATGACCAAAACACGTGTGAGTTTTCAAATGTTGACGAACACATTTCATGTTTAATCCACGAAACTGTCGTTTTGAAGAAGAAATGTTTGTTTAAATTTGACATTAAGCATGACTCGTTAAAAGTCTAGTATATAACGAATTCCCAAGAATTATTTTGTGCCAAAACACGGTGCAATTTGACAGGAATTGAGGAAAGCTCCATGTGCCTTCGTGTTAGTAGTGAATTTGTACACACAGCGTACGTAAGTCGTATAATAGTTTCAAATATGCTGTCTGTTGATAATTTAATGTTGATACATTTGTATATGTTTTTGGCATTTAATAACGTATATTACACGTAGAGTGACCCCCCCACCCCTTTTCACACACACAACCACCCACACTTTTAAGAGGGTGAACCTTTAAGGAATGAAAAATTAATATTGAATTCCAACAATCACACAGTTTAATGATGCCTATAAAATTCTATAACCAACCATGTCATATACAGTGGCCTCCACAACTTCTAGTTGAATTAAGATTTTTTCAGCTGGCCCATACATGTAGGTTACTTTTTACAACCGATGAAGTTAAATACCATACTGCAAAATAACTAGTTAATATTTCTGACATTTATTGTTGTCATTATTTTGCAACTTATTGCTGTTTAAAACAAGTATGGGTCTTTATTATTTATAACTGAAACTGTTTTACATGTATAGATGCATTTTGACTACCATATTAAGTCAAATGTAGCATTATGCAGTTAAAAAACAAAGAATTTATTTAATTTTATAATTTAAAGGAATTGCTTAAATTTATTTATATGGAGAAATTTATATACATGTCGAGTATTTTATAAATAGGCTTTGCTCTTTTATGTCTGAACAAAGTAAGCTTGGGAGATTAAACCTTGAGCAGTAAATAAATTTTTTGGACTGCATTGTGATAGTATAAATTCCATTTTTTACAAACATTATCGAGTTAGCTATTAGGTACAAAATTTATCTAATGATGGTTTCTGCACTTGGTATAGATTTGCTTCTATGCATATTCATTGAATGTGAAGCTGATATTGAATGTCATAATTAACATTTCTTGATAAACCAATTAGTAAACTTAAGCATCCTTTCCACAAAAAATTTAGACTTTAAATAAACACTTAAATCAAACTGGTATTGTTTAATATTATTTTATAGTTTACAAAAATGTGATATTAAAATTTATGGAAACTTATCTCCAGCAAGAAGTAAGATTTAAAAAACTGGCAGCTATTAACATAATTTTAAAATCTGTGATCATACCTTAACAAAAGAAAAAGGGAAATAAAATGTGAATTAAGTTCTGTGTATAAAAAGAACATTTTTAAAAGAAATTTATAAAAATAATAGTGTCAGTAGATCTATTTTATAGACAGAGATATAGTATTAAATCCTAAAAATGAGTCGTTGGCCCTAGCATGTGAGTTTATAAAGCAATCTAAATCACAGGCATTTGGGGTCAGTATAATTTGTTTCTATGGAATAAAATGCCAGTAAATGAGTTTTATAACATGTATTCACTTATTCGATAAGTTAATATCAGTCTGACATGTCTCAATGCAATATATTGCCCTCAGAAAAATGATAAATTTCTCATTGTAGTATAGACTAATTATGAGAAATTCATGCAAAGAGAAAAAATTTATAAACAGGCAGCTAATAACGCAATTTTGTGCTATCTTCTGTTAATTAAAACTGGATGTAAAAAGAAAATACTAAGACAACAAAGTCTCTGTAAATTATGAAATGTCTTAAAAGATGAATATAACTCTTCCTTAATTGTTCATGTTATTATAACTTAGGTTTTTTTGATAAAATTAAGATGGTCAGAAACTTTTGGATTACTAAAATTTGTATTATATTGTATTTCTGTTATTTCCATTTTTTTAAATATAATTTTGTATTTTACTGGACCCATAGTTGTTATTATGCCTGAATAAATTAATATAAATTTAATGTTTTGCAAATAATATGTTTAAATCTTTTATAGTTTTATGTAGTTTAAGGAGTTTTTTCACTATTTATACTGACTGAAATAAGTGTCCTGTAATTGAATAAAAAAAGAAAGAAACATTGTTTCCATTCTGCTTATGGGTCACTAATGTTCACTGTATCTTGCATTGTGTCTACTTAGTCAATCTTAGTGGACTTTAAAACTCTTGCAAGGAAAATTTGCGACATTGAGAATTTTAAGGGTAGCATATCCACTGATGTGTTAAGCTAGGACAAGGAGTGCAACTTTCCTTGTCTGTACAAACCCTACAAGCTGCTGTCAGTGTAAAAAGCGTAGGGTCTTTCATGCTACAAGAAAAAGGCATTTTTTGTCCTTTACTTTTACATTGTTTTCCAATGGCAGACAAAAATATTTGTCTACATGGTTTCCTAAATTGAAGGTTTAAAAATTTGTTCAGCTTGAATATATACATGTATATATTGAACAATCATGTTGATTTGGTGTTTCTATAATATATTTTAATGATTGTTATGATTATACCACACTTTTTTTCTCTAATGCACACACAGCTCCAAAAATTTACCATTACATTGCAAATGTATTTCAGCCTCCCCCCTTTTTGTAGAAAAAGCTGACACAAATTTGTTCAAAGAGGCTTTGAGACCCACAAATTACACAAAAGACGTAATACTATTATATATTATATATTTTATAAGTACTGATATGTTATCTATTCTACTTTGGCAGACAGATGCTAAATATTTTTCGAAGCGTACATCGAGTTGCTTCCAACACCCCCCTTTTCGGCATTTTGTCACCGAAAAAGCTGACACAAATTTGTTCCCGGGGGGTTTGAAAGCTGAAAATTGGCCCGAAGACGTAATATTATAATTGATTTAATAATTTATAGGTCGCGATTTGTCACCATTACTATTTATATTTTTAATTTAGAGTTTTCTGTACGGCGAGTGCCGAGTTCAGATCAAAACATGCCACTTCAAAGGGCATTTTAACCTAGTAAATTAAAACTATACAGTACAAAATTTCTATAAATGACAGGTAATTGTCTTAGGACTTAGCTGTATTTTATTTTATTGATGTCTGTTACGACAGTGCTACGTACGATAACGAAAACTGAGACACTATCACGCTTACAAAAAACCGACAAAAAGTTGACCTTTAGTCACGTGACTGAAGTCGTTAAAAATCGGCCATTACAGGCGTTTGCTTTCCTACTGTCTGGAGAAGTGATTTATGTATAGCTTAACTAAACGAACATGTTTAAAACACAAGATTGTGAAATGCTGACCAATGTCACAAAATTCCACCGTTTGGTCTATGGAGAGATCTCCAACAACCCCACGCAAAAAAAAAGACGGCAGAGGATTCTCCGACTGGTGGCTTGGCTAACAAGTGAAGAATGTAAATGGTTGTGGCTTGTGCCCAACATGAAATTTTACAATTACACTAAAGCCAGATTACGCGATATTCTTGATGGACAGAAGAAACAGAGACAGCTTTCAATATGCGACTTAACAAAAGCTGTCTCTGTTTCTCCAAAAGAAACAGAGACAGCTTTCAATATGCGACTTAACAACCATCGCTCCTTTTTCACGAAAAACAGAAATTGTCCACTAACTCGCCACCTTAAAACTACAGGCCACTCTTTTGATACTGTAAAATTCCAAATTATTGATCAAAACCCAAAGTGGAATACATCAACCAGAAGACTTCGAGAAACATTTTGGATACATCAATTAAAAACGCTAGAACCTGATGGATTGAACGAACGTAATCCACAGGTAGAATACTAAAATGTTTATGACCCAACAGAAATATGAACAACAAAAATATTTTATATCTCAGCATCAGCATAGATTTTTTGTATAAAGTGAACAACAAAAACATTTTCTATTGTTTAAATTTTTGATTCAGTCAACGCCTGATGAAGCTCTTTGGTAGAGCGAAATATTGCGTTCCATATATATTATTTGTACATAGTAGTGTTGTTATAATTATTTTTATTAGACAACTATATTATTTTTATTTGTAATTGTATCAGTCTGCATCTGACTGATCCAGCACTTATTAAACGAGATTGTTGTTGCTATTTATAGATTACTTATATATATATATATATATATATATATATATATTAAATCCATGGCCGATATGTCCTATTATAGTATGGCCGATCTGAACTAGGGCCGAGTTGTCTATGGACGAAGTGTCCATGGCCGAAGTCATATTATGGACGATGTGTCCCTAAAGCTAATATATTTATAACATCTACATCCTCATTACTGAGTAGCCAGATGAATTTATTAACCAGATTAACTTCATATTCCCGTGAGCAACCAAAGTAACAAAACGTTGCACTCGTCCAGAGAAAACAGTAAATGTACTTATCTATCGTATCGGAGTTGCTCCGATATCCTACGCGTAACTCAAAATGAAAGTAACTTCAATCACGTGAACTTAACTTACTGTAATTGCTACATCGTCATCTGCCAAGATCAAGGCAGCATATACACATGCAAGTTCGTCTCCTGATGCCATTCTTATTGTTTATGTAAATAAAATAATTGATGTCAAATCAAATTAAGTGTAGGTCGCCGATTGGCCTTAGCTTTTACAAGAACACCACACTTTTGATTTGGGGTAGTTTTGAAAAGGACGGAAACGGAAGTTTAATCTCCAATTAAAAAAAATGAATGAAGACTTTGTTTTTCTATAAATATATTACAGAATTTTTTATTTCTTTTAATATCGGAGTATTAATTTTCTTACGGGTAAAAAACCTGAAATTTTAGAGATTTATCAACGTTGCACTTAGATATTCTCACTTCCGTTTCCGGTTGGTTTGTAGCAGACTGAAAAATCATGTGGAAAGTTGGATATCTTTTAGTGCTGGTTTTATCTGCTGTGACGGGTGATGATCATGGCTCAGACGCTATTTCACATACTGCAGAAACCTTTGCCACCCAGGTGGTAGAGACCAAGCATTTTGTTATGTTCTATGCTCCATGGTAAGACTGGTTACAAAGTAGATTTCGCCCTCGCCACCCGAATGCTAGTCACTTCGGTACCTGGTCACGTCGGTACAAGGACACCTCGGTACTGACCTGGACACTTCGGTACTAGGTGTTGGTCACTTCGGTACTGAGAAGATTTTTCAATTGTATTAATTGAATTTTGTATTATATTATTTAAATTTTGCATAAATGTTGTCTTAGTTGGTATATTTATATTTGTATATTGCCATGTGTAAGATGGTTGACATTTCCCTTTCGATGTATTTTCGCCAAAGCTGGAAAACTTGACATTGAGTCTGTCTCGTGGTCTTTTGGTTGGGAATGTGGAACGAGTTTTCAATGACTATAGAGTTCTCTTCCACAGCATTCTGTGTGGGCTCTTCTTGGGCAATCTGGAGCTCAGGTTCTGGATCTTCAGGCTGTGTACACGGAGAACGTCGCCACTGCAAACATAGATTGCCTTTTACAGCTTGTCTGTAATCCGCTCTAGAAATACCTGTGTCACAGGTCCTATGCTGCCAATGGGAACACTGTTCACATTGGACAGCCTCTTGTCTATGTCGCACGTTTTTTATACACTGCCTACACGGAAACTCGCTCATTGTGGTTTGAATCTGGATTGAGGTCGTCCCATTATTTATGCCTCCTCTTAGCTTGGCATATATTTTTACAATATTTCTCCAGTCTGTGCAATAAGAATTTAAGAGTAAAGGCCATTTGGGCCTACAACATGAAGGAACTTACAGGCCCGAAGACAGATTGAAGGCCCAAAAAATTTATTGTGAAATTTGATAAAAAGCAAATTAAGTTATTATTCATTTATTTTTATTAATATCAGTGTCCCGGTTGAAACTGTTTAACATGCTGAATACCATGTCCTCACTCATCTCATTATCATCATCTGAAGTGTCAGAGTTACACCTTGTTAAGTCATTCTGAAAAGACAAATACAAATGTGAAAAATGAGAAACGTACAAACACTGTATTTACAACATAATAGAACTTACAAATACTGTTTGTGCATTTCCGGTGTGTAAACGCGATGTTGGGTGAACTATTAATTAAAACAAAAAAATATGGTTATCCGAACTTTCTTGATTTCCCCGACCGTGAACAGAAAAGTTGCTTGAGGATTTCTAATTTACTAATTAGAAGGAAATAAAATAACAACGATTATCTCCTTACCTAAGTGTGCACGTTTTCTTCCACGTGGAGTGTCCTTTGGAACTTGTGATGGCTTGAAACGAGGCTATCTAAGCAGCAGAGATTTTCCGATTGCACCAAATGCGCGCGCATCGTAAATCAATTAATAAATAAGGGATTTTCCACTTTTATTCATTAAAGTCAGTGCGAGACCGTTTTACGGTAGTCAAGGACGTTAAAAACCCCCTTAAGTAAGTTTTATTCACAAAAATACACAAATTTATATAAAGAAAACATCGATTGAATGGCCGAGTGAGCAAAACGGTGTATCGATAGCACAACACAACTCGGGCGTTCTTCATATTAAAGTTGTTAGGTCCGAGTGAGTAATTATAAATAACACGCCACTCAGGCGTTCTTCCTGTTGCTGTTTAGAGGCCCGAGTCGGGTTTTACACGCCTCGGGCGTCGGGCGTGTGGCTTATTTCGCACACTGTTTCTCAAAATAATGTTAGCTTGCAATTACTAATTTTTTTCTTTGTAGTTGTGACAAAAATTTATGATTAAAAGAAATTAGTTTTGTGAATTAACTTTGATGATCTTACAAACAAAACCAATCATTAAACATAATGCTAATTAAATAAATGCCATTAATAGTTGATTATAAATAGTGAAACTGTTAAACATTCATATCAAAATATAATTAGTTATTATATCGTCTGTATACACAACTCATTTTCCTGTTTTATTGATGAAACATATAAACACGTACTTCAAAGTACCGAAAATTAAACAGGTACCGAAGTGTCCAGTACCAAGTACCGAAGTGACCAGTACCGAGTACCGAAGTGACTAATTATGTCAGTACCAAAGTGACAGTGTACCGAAGTGACCTGATACCCGCCACCCGATAAACCCCAGCTGTAATAAACAAGATTACCACTGACATCTGTGTTGTATTAAAACTCACCTGTTGCCTATGGCTATAGTAACATCTACTAATAAGGTTAATTAGATGAAAATTTAATTGGCATAGACAAACAATACAAAAACAATCCAAAATCTGTATTTTAATATCATAGTCTTTTAGTGATAGCCGTACAGTGTTCAATCTAGGCTGCGCCATTGCGCCATTGCCGCATTTTTTTCTATTTGGCCCAGTAGAAAACGTTCCGCGGGCCTCTACGGGCGCACTATATTAGATTGTCAAAAAGCAGAATTTCAATCCAGTCCCCGTACGGTACTGGTGTGTAGTCTGAATCTTTTGAGTGTTTAAAGTCACTGTCTTTTTGAATACCAGTGAAAAATTTATCGTAGATTTTGACAACGATCATTTTCAAGAAATTGTCACCACTTTGTATCTGTTGTCTCTATTTAGCAAAGATGTCATCTCATCATCATGAATAATGGCATGATTGTGTCTAGCTGTTCTCTAGTACTATCTTGAAAGATGCCATCACTTTGTGTCTGTTGTGACTTGTCTTGAAATAAGTAGTATTACACGGATGGATCCTTAGTATCTCATACAAAGTTTTAAACTTAACAGTGGCCCCCAAATCCCATATCATCCAGGGCCCCCTTTGTGATCTTGCATGGGCCAGGCAGGCCCCCTGTGAAAAAATTCTAGATTGAACACTGGCCGTAGTTTTTTTTTAACAGGAAGTAAAAGGGGAGATAAATCATGTATAACTGGAAATGGGTCAATTGACATTTGTGTGAAAAATTGGTATTTTAAATATGATAAGCATATCTTGTTTTGAATGGAAGAAAATCAAATATCACATGAAGCATTTTTCATCGATTTCAATGGAAAAATAATGTCAATCGTAAAAATGGCGAGAAATGCTTCTGAAGTTCTGTAATTTAAAGCCGGACCACAATAATGCAATTACTAGTACATGTACCTGCTGTATAATTTATTTATACAATTGCATTTCAAATCATTTACATATGCATTGTACATTGATCCATCAAATTTAATGACTTTTTTAGGCTCGGGGAACTTACCATAAAACGGTGTGTATAGTCCGCAGTTACGTATTGTCCGCACCCCTTTCTTGGACCAGTAAATTGCGGAAAAATTCTTATATGCATGTACGATCCGCACGTACAAGTTTTCACAAAACGTCTCAAGATGAAGACATCCAAGTCCAACTTGGCAGTGCTTCTTAACAAGTTTTTACATTAATATGTAATTTATTCTCTTTTTAAATATCATTTATGTTTATACTTTTATTAATGCCAAGTGATTGTAGTAAATTAAAAATAGAGCATTCTCATATCGTCTATTTTGATCATTGTTAAAACGGAAAATCACACATTTCAAAACCAAAACAATATGTCAACTTTGATTTATCAACCAAACAAAGAAAACAAAAAGATAACACGTTTTATTTTAATCCCTGAATGATTGCAATCAAAACATCGATCTTCAAACACATGAGGTTACATAATGACGCCATTTGCATTTTACGCAATACAGGTTACACATCTACTATTTTCGTATCTGTTTTAATTTTTATTCGTCCTATAAATAATTTAAGTAAAAATTAATATCATAACAACATATACATATGGCAGTTTGAAATAGAATTATGCTAGAATACAGGGCTCACCACACTGGCAAAGTGGGCGACAAAGTCGCCCTACTAGGACCTGAAGTTGCCCTAAGGCGCCTCAAAAGCGAAGTCGAAGTCCCCCTGTCATTTCCCTCAAGTCGCCCGATGGTTCACATAAGATACTTGTAAATCTGGTCCAAATACTTCACCCTGACTACCAATGTATCAGTAAATGTGTAATTCCAAAAGAGAAGTCCATGCCTTGACAAGAATACATGTAAAGAAATCTGATTGTGCAAGAGTACTTAAGATTCATGTTTCTAATTTTTAAAAGCAGTAAATTTGTGAAACGAAATACATCTTCTCCCAACCCAGTTTTATGGTTATGACTTGAATACACAGTTTTGTATGACATAGTTATTTTTGTTTATGACATTTTTATTTTAAACAAGTCAGCAGAGAACCACATATTCACAATTACATGTATTTCCCAAGCTGTTGGAATATTACGTAAAAATTAGGGTTAAAAAAAAACATTGAAAGACTTTCCTGCGGGTTGTCCTGAATTCATTGTGCATTATAAAGGTGAACCCAGAATTCAAATTTACTGGTATTTTTGGGGGCACAATTTTGGTTAACCTATAATATGGAGTAGGCATTGCCAAAATGCAAACACAGACAATATAGTCTTTTATTATCAATATATAATGTTCATTTCATAATTGACGTTACTTCCGAACACCCTAAATATTCCTCTAAATTCCAGTGGTCACGTGACTTCTTTCTTTGTAATGGTGACGTCACATGAAGTGTAATTTAATTGTCAGTTTTTAAAGATCGATTAAGAGATTGCAAAGAATAGTATGAAATTTTTGTTGACATTTTTAAATATAACATTAACTTTTTATCGTTGTCAAATTTATTTTTAAGTCTTTCTTTAAAATTAAATTTAGTGCTTCTTCATTCACTTTGTTCCAGTTTTTTGACAATATCAACTTCCGGACGAAAAAAATCAATATCAGCATTAAGCAGATTTTGATCACGTGATTTCATTTTTATCACATGACATGTAATTGCCGTAGAGCTTACCGCTCTTTGCGGGCAGCTTAGCTGCCCACTGCGAGCTGTGCTCAATATTAAACTGTAGATGGTATTTCATTACCAATCTTATTTGTGTACAAATATTTGTGTACCACTCTTAACAATTATATGACACTTCAATATTATCTGTGGTAGAAATGCAACACATAACCATGATAACAATTTCTGTTGAAATAAAAAATTTGTAACAACTTATTAAAGAAATGAATATTCTTATAACACCATGAACACAGGGCCATCACAACATGTTACAAAATATCTGATCAACTTACGTTGCCATTGGGCATAGCATGTTTATTTTCTTGTTACTGATATGTTTCCTGATCTGGATAATGGTAGTGGGTTGGTAGGACAAGGTAGAAGTTTTGTCCTCCCTTGGTGCACACTACTGCTAGTACACAATTCCCTTAAAAAGGCCCAATCTGTCTGTGGAGCTGTAGTCTGGAATTATATCTTTGAAATAATGTACAAGTAGATTAGGACACCTAGTTTTAACTTTTAAGTTGATTTAAAACAGTACACTTAAGAATACTAAATATATTCATTTATAAGTTAAAATTTGACATTGAATTTTTAAAGTGGAAGATCAGTTGTAAATTAATCGGCTGCATCAGTGCTGAAATAAAAATTACCATTGTTTTTCTACAGCATACAATAACTTTCACACCTAATTGGTTATTTGTATCTAGTTATGTTGATTGAGGCCAAACTATAAAATACTTGTGTTTAGGGTTAATCTACTTCCTTCTTCGTTATGCAAAAAATTCCTACTCTTAAGTCTACTGAAGGTTGGGGTTTTCTGCTAGTACTCTGGCTCTCTGCTAATAAAACTGGATGCCACAATATAGCTGAAAAATTGCTGAAAGTCACGTTAAACAACGTTCAAACAAACAAACCTACTCTTTACTTTAGTAATATTGCTATAAACCTGAGGTTAAGATCCACATATATATACATTTATATATACATGTATACTGAAGTTTAAACAAATTACAGTGTATAATTTCTTTCTGCTAGTATACCATTGTTTTTTTGTATGATAAATTTAATTTAAATAATAATAATTATTATAATTATACTTTATTTATAGAGGTTAAAACAGTTGTTTTACCACTATCTTCCTTGAGGCCCTCAATATGTAATCCTGACATCATCAGACAGATTTATTACACTATTCTGTAATAACACCGGGTACCCTGTTTTCTAATGTCAGAAACCACAGTGTTCTCCCCAGAAATTTTTTATAGCATCCTGGTATTTTCAGTTTTCACAATAGCATCATTTGCTTTGAAATTATAGCATCACATTTCTTATGAAATATATTAAGGATGTTTTCAGAAAGCATCATATTTGAACCAGATAGCATCACATTGCCAGGATGCTAAAAGGGCCTGGGGAGAACACTGAACCATACAATTTTTTTATCATCATAGTGTTATAAAATAAAATGCAGCTGGTTAGTGTGAAGCAGTCTTGACTTTTTGCCTTTTTGCTTCTAGTACAGCATGTTTAGAGAATGTGAAAATTTTTATGGTCTGATTGAAAATAGTATTATTTTCTTTAAAAACCTAGGTCCACACTAGATAATAAAATGCTTCTCCCTTATTGTTTTTGGTGGTGACAAAATGTGTGTGTATTGATTAATGTAGAAAAAATGAGTAGTTTTAACAACTTCAAGTTTTTTTCTGAACATGTGACACTGTATAGCAAACTGTCAAGTGATTTGCATATTAAGTTGAAATCTCATACTGTGAAACATATAAAGAGGACGTCAACAAAACAAAAACCTCACGTCTATTTCTTGTCAAATGTCTATTTCTGTACAGTAATGAGTATAATGTTTGAATGGTTTAGATTTAGAAAATTGTACCATCTTGTCTTATCCACATATTTTGTCTAATTTTTTTTATTACATGTAAGCCATTTATAATAGTGTGATTGTATTGATCAGAAGGTTTTGTATATCAGTCAGTTTTGCTTACTGTAAAATTAAACATATTGCAAATAGATCTTTGAAGATTGTAATTCTACTTGTGCAATAAAGACCCTTTTTATAGATTTTGGAGAGTAGGCTCTCTGTACTAAAAGCTAAATTCTGGCCTTTGCTGGAGATGATCAAATCAATCGATCAGTCATAATATTTGTATAGTACATTAATTTTAACTAAGATATCCCGTTACGTAGTCTCCATCACAGGCCAACCCATTTCATAATGCCACATTTCCACTGGGCAAGAAAAGGACTACTGTATTAAGGCATCCAACCCATAATTAAAGATACAGTTTAATTTTATTTTTTTCACCAAAAAATACAGCTTTATAAAATCAAGGTATTGCTTATTCAAGATACATAATATAGATTTACTTTCAGTCAATGTTAACACCAGCTATGATCATGTGGTCAATTGTGGTCCGGATACCAAAATCTCCAGGAAGTCAAAACTTATGTCTTATTGTAATTCAGACAAAGTGTATGGTCATCTTGCCAGATTGGTTATGGTAGTTCATCTGCTATTGACCACATGGTTTGTCAACACTGAGGTGGCTGGTTTGATTGTCTAACTGCAGGCAGGGTGTGCTCGACTCAAATTTTAATTGATAAGGATTGCCAGTTTTCCTACCAAAGGTTGGGGTTTTCTCCTGGTACTCTGGCTTTTCTTTCAATAAAAACTGTATTCCATGATATAGCTGAAAAATTGGCATTAAACAAACAAACAGACATAATGTGAGATGAAAAGACATTTACTTTTCTATTTACTCTTTCATCAAAGTATATTTTATTGACAGGTGTGGGCACTGTAAAAGACTTGCTCCAACTTGGAATGAACTGGCAAAACTTTACAATGAAAAAGAAGAGAAGGAAGTCATTATAGCTAAGGTAATTATCTCCCCTTTTAGTCACTATAGCTTAGGTAATTATCTTCCCTTTTTAGCCGAGTTGCAACGAAGTTGAACTCGGCTATTGTTATGATGATGACGGGAGGCTGGGCGGGCAGGCGGACGGGCGTCAACAATTGGTTTCCGGACCATAACTCAGAAAGTTGTGAACCGATTTTAATGAAACTTTAGGATATTGTTGCATACCATAAGAGGAGGAACCCTATTGATTTTGGGGTAAATCCGTTCCAGGTCAAGGTCACAGCGACAGAAAAACGTTAAAAAATTCTTGAATTAGTGGTTTCTGGACCATAACTCAAAAAGTTCTCAACTGATTTTATTGAAACTTTGGTATATTGTTACATACCATAAGAGGAGGGACCCTATTGATTTTGGGGTAAATCTGTTCAAGGTCAAGGTCACAGTGGCAGAAAAACGTTAGAAAATTTCTTGAATTAGTGGTTTCCGGACCATAACTCAAAAAGTTCTCAACCGATTTTAATGAAACTTTGGTATATTTTTACATACCATAAGAGGAGGTACCTTATTGATTTTGGGGTAAATCCATTAAGGTCAAGGTCACAGTGACAGAAAAAATGTTAGAAAATTTCTTGAAATAGTGGTTTCCGGACCATAACTCAAAAACTACATCAAGTACATATCTGAAATTTTACACAATGGTTCAATTCTGTTAGAGGATTAACATATACATATTTTATGCAACTTTGAAAATTTGTTGATAAAGCCTACATTTTTCCTGCTGAAACCCTTCCTCACTTTGTCTCCAGTTTACATGTAATGCCTGTAATAACCAATTATGTTAAATCTTAAAATGAAGACAAGGAAAGTTTTGGTTAATAAAATACGGCAACTTGGCTTTTGCACCCCTGTGCATATAGATTTTTTGGTGTTAATATACTGGTAATGGCATTTGTCCTGATGTTTTGCATGTGGTAAATGTTCTTTGAAATTTTTTTATCATATTTGGATACAATTTAGTCAGAAGCTTCTTAAGGTATGGCTCATGCAAGTTTGACTGAATAGCTGCTTTATGTTGAGCATGCAGTGTTTGAGCTATATTGATGAGGACAAGAAGACAGTTTGAAGATGAATTTTTATTATAGCAGTTGTTTCCCTTATAAACAATTTCAAACGTGGAAAAATTTAATTTCTTTTCATGGTAAGAGGGAATGGGTGGCAGTGAAACACTGTTCAGTTTTTGTTAACTCCCTTTTAACAGCCATTAGGTAAGGTTTTCATCCTTTCTTTATGACAACAAGTCAATTGTTCTATAACACAAGAAAAGCAGTAGGTTACAAAACAAGATGATAAATGTATACAATTATGTTGGTAACATCTTGAACAGATGTAGAAAGTCTGTTAGATAAAAAAAAAAAAAATCAATTGTTAAGAACTTGTTTGGTACAACAAACTGATAAATGGTAAATAGATAGTTGTCAGCAGCTGGACCATGTGGTGATACATGTACATTGAATAAAATCTAATGATTGTATTTATGCATACATGTATAAATTGGTCTTTGTTGTATAGTGTACTACAAAAATGTACCTCGGGTACATTCTTGTATACAAAAATGTACCTGACCGTTTGTTTTGCCAAGAAATTGTACCCTGTGTATTTTTAGGTTATTCCAGATTGAAATCTTGTTTGCAGTGAACCTGTTTTTTACGTGACGATTGCGACATAACAGATTCATAAAATTATTTCTAAATGGAGATCACTTACACTGAATTGGTCTTATTCTTACAATTTCTTGCCAAAACAATGTTCAGCTTTCCAAAACTACCAAATTTATTCTGGTATCAAGTGCAGTTCAAATTCTATATGAGGCAACAGTGAACCAGTCTGTTGAATAGTACTACATGTACTTTACTTACAACCTCTGCAGCCATATTCTCAAAAAATCGTAGACGTAATTTTAAACGTAGCGTAAGTTTACGTTTGTTTTAATATTCTCAAAGATTCGTAGTTGTAAGTTACGTGTAAACTTACGTCTGCTCCTGAGCGCTCGTAAGTGCTAGCGTCCCTCATAATTTTGCAAAGAGAAATCGTTTTTCAAGCCATTCACTACTTAGCATCATTGATTTTGTTGCACGTGACATAGAACGACGAAAAAACATTCAAAATTTGCAAATATTTTGAAAAACGTTTTACTCATGGGGAATAACTCTTACAAAACTTTATAATTTTAAAAGAAAGAAACAACAACCGAATTTATGAAAAAATGTTCTGGAAATTAAACGTTTCCTATATGATTTGCGATTTTACATCACACTGTTTTATTTATGTTAAAATGGGATTAGGTTATTTATTGCTTTATTATAACACGTAACTTCTTTTTAATTTCTACACCGAAGAAACGTAACCTTAAAAAAGGTCTTGTTGCACGTTATGGTAAATTGACGAAATTATGCAACACACCAATTAATATCATGACTTGATTTTATTTTATTTTATTTATTTACTAATAATTTAAGTACTTTGAGGTAATTATTTCTCTTTCAATATGTTAAATTTCTAAAGTGAAAGAAGTAACTGAGCATGTGTGATAATGCTACGTGCAAAACGTAAGATTTACGATTGCTATTTTACGTGCAAAACTGCGATTACTTTCGAGAATACGAAGAATCGTAGACATAAACGTAAAGATACGACTATCTTATTTACACGTAAGTGTAAATTTACGATTTTTTGAGAATATGGCTGCTGGACTTGTTCCCAGTATTTGGTGGTCCTACACCTTCATGGATTATTTTTTTTATTTTTATTTTTGAGTTGTCCCCAATTTATAGGCCTACTTTTTAGATAAGTTTTAATGTTTTTCCTTTTCCATATTGCTATAGGGAAATAGGTAATTGCCACAAAAAATTAAATACTGTAGTGTAACTTGGGTAATCACTTCCTGTTTTTTGTGTCATGTTGGATTGTTGTACATGTTTGTCTTAATCTAAATTTGTAAATCGACCTTGAATGACTTTTTGCTGTTGTTGTTCAGTTGGGTTTCTTGTTTTTTTTTGCTGTTCACATCTTGTATAAGTGCTTGTAAAATAAGGGAAAAAATGTAAAAGAAAAAAAACAAGTAAAAACAGTTGATGGACAGGTTGTAAATGACTAGTAAGTTTGGTTGTGGTCACACAACGTAAATATATACTGTTTGATTATGCTTGAATACAACACGCTTAATTTTATTTCAAATACACCAAACAAAAATGATCAATCCTTATAATTTAATTATTAAACACTTTATGGAAAAACATATGTTGAAAATTAAAGATGGGAAGAAAGTAGCTGAAGTAATCATTTCCTCATTGCCTTGTTTGTGCCACGTGCACCATTACAACTAAAAGTTTGTCCATTAGATTATACTTAAAATTTTTCAACAAATATTAAAAAAATTTTGAAATAAGATGTGTTTTCTTGTCCATATCTCATCGAAGGGCGACAGAGATGACGAGAAAATGCGTCGAGTTTCATAAAACGTAAATAATATGTTTATTGCTGTTTTGTAACATTTTGACGTCACAGTGTTACTTAACGATGTCTTGACAGCGAGCTGAGATGGGCCCATCTCACGCTAGTAGGAAAATTACTGCAAAATAGCGATAATTAGGTTGTCTTTCCTGCCCACCACTAGTGTTGATCTGTGGTCCGTTTAACCTGTTCATCCACCACTTGTCTTACATGTATTTGTCCATTCCAAGCCAGGTGTTTTTTTCCGTACCGGTGAATGTAATATTTGCTTGTTTCTCATCTTGTCTGTTAGTCATGAATTGAGTTGCAGGGTCCATGTTTTTCTTTTGCATAATTTAATCATAAGTCTTGCATTGCACAAGTGTGAGAAAAAAAATGTGTTTAACCAGTAAGACAGATTTTTAGCCTTTTACATATCATCACAACCTTATTCAACTTGTAACTTTCCAGAAATCTGAGTGTACATTGGTGGGCTGCCCACTGGTGCTGTGGATGGGCAGAGAAACCAAAAGATCACTGTACATGACCTTCTAACGAAACATGGAAAACAGGCTAGGGTGACATGGAGGTTATTTTAATTCATATAAAAGTTAATAATCATTATGATAACATAAGACATGTGGTTTATATAAATTGCCATAGGAAGTGGCAATTTAAAGCCAGGGGAGAAAACTTCTGAATTATTTGTGAATTTACAATATATATTTTTGAATTACAGGTAGACTGCACAACAGAGACAGCCCTGTGTGCAGAGAATGATGTGACTGGTTACCCCACCTTGAAGTTTTTCCCTAATGGGAAAGATGGCGCTGTCAGATACAAAGGAGTCAGGGATCTCTCAGCACTTCAGGACTTTGTTGAAGAACAATTAGGCAGGGTATGTATGGAGTTAGGTTTTTCCACAAGCCATTTAGAGTGTGGTGACCCCTGATATAATTTACATACACGTATGCTTGAAGGCTTTGAATGGATAGAGCATTCATTACTGTGATACATGTATAAGTTAGCCTTACCCTATGGACTGAAATTACCGTAATTTGAAAGAAATAAATAATAACAAATTATCAGTAGAAAGTGTGTGCTTGTTTGAATAGTTTTTAATGCCACTACCAGCAATTTGTCAGCTATATCATAGCATCCAGTTTTTTTTTGGGGGGGGGGGGGGGGTGGGGAGGAAAAACTCATAGAAAACCCCTTACCTTCAATAGGAACTGCGGAAAGTGAAAAAGTGAAACAAACACATTTTTTTTATGGGCTGATATGCAGTCTAATTATACCCTCTGCAAACTTGTTTGTGGGGGGTATATAGGAATCACCCTCTCTGTCTGTCCGTCTGTCCACATCCCTTGTAAGCGCAACTCCTCCTAAACCGCTTGATGAAATTTAATGAAACTTGGCATAAAGGAAGTACATTATATGTAGATCATAGATGTGCATGAAGGATTTTTATTGACCTCGGATATCATTAAGGGGAGATAATTGGACTTGACAGGGAAGATGGGGGGTATCCTTTGTGAGCGTGCTCACAGTCCGCACTTGTTTAAGATTGTATTTATTTGAGCTTTATTTCAATAACAACTAATATTAATGTTTAAAAACTTTTAAATCGGGTCAAATACAGTAGATTCAACTGAATTGCATACCTGTTAATTACATATGTCTCTTAATTGCATAAGACTTTAAAACACAAACCATTTTCTATACTTTACATGTTCAAAATTTCTGTTAATTGCATGAAAAATATTAAGAAATGCTTGTTTATTGCATAAAATTATCCAGAAATGGACTTATTACTTGTCAATGATTGACATTTTCCTAACGAGGTAACAACAGTGTCTAGCTCTAGAATTATCAAAACATGTTTGACAACCTTGTTGTTACAAGAATTAGAATAGAGTCACATGAATTGTTTTATGGATCAACACAGCTTTTAAATAAAAAATTTAAGTGAAGACTTGATATCTTCTGACAAAAGAATGTCTTTCTGCTAATTGCATATTTGCTCTGACAAATTGGTTATAAAATAAAGAAGGACACACTACATGTATCACACATGTGGCTACTTGAAGGGTTTTAATTGAAATGTTATTAAAAAGGTATACATATATATATATATATATATATAAGACATATATAAACCATTCTAAAGCATTCTATTTCTATAAATTATTGCTTCTTTACTTAGGAACCAGAGGTCGAAGCTGGAGAGGTAGAGGAGGGAACCAGACCAGAAGGTCCATTGTATGACCTTAACGAAAAGAACTTCCCATTTTTTATACAGACTGGTTACCATTTTGTCAAATTCTTTGCTCCGTGGTGTGGACATTGTAAACGCCTGGCTCCAACCTGGGAGGACCTCGCTAAGGCCTATGCTGATGACAAAAACATCTTTATATCAAAGGTGAGAAAATAGTTCCTGGACTGTAAATTTATTGTTTAACAATATATTTATATTCTCTAAAGTCTTATGTACCTTTTTAGTTGGTTTTTTTGCATGCAGCATATTTTTGGAAATGAAGACACATTGTTTGCTGTAATTCCCCTGTTTTGTGGTGTTGGAGATTGCAATTTCTTCTACAAACTCTTTTGCTCTTTTGCATTCCTGTACTTTTTACCAGATGATTAATTCTGTCATTCTTTTGTTAAATTTTTGAACATCAACATGTTAACGAGCAGTACACATTGACAACTGTGTTATTGATATGCTTTCAGTGAGTACGTTTTAAAAAATTTGCCCGCAAGCATGTTTGAAATAGACATTGATGAATAATTTTATTTTTCCGAATATTTCGCATTGATTTTATTTTTGAGTTCCAACTTTTACTGCATATATATAGCAAAAATTAAATCACCACTAAAAAAACCCACTTATACCCGGAAACTGTAACCTCTGTGTTGACAGTTAATAGTAGTCTAACTACCTTAACCTCAGTGTTGACAGGCATGCTGTTAATAGTAGTCTAACTACCTTAACCTCAGTGTTGACAGGCATACAGTTAATAGTAGTCTAACTACCTTAACCTCAGTGTTGACAGGCATGCTGTTAATAGTAGTCTAACTACCTTAACCTCAGTGTTGACAGGCATGCTGTTAATAGTACTAGTAGTTTAACTACCTTAACCTCAGTGTTGACAGGCATGCTGTTAATAGTACTAGTAGTTTAACTACCTTAACCTCAGTGTTGACAGGCATGCTGTTAATAGTAGTCTAACTACCTTAACCTCAGTGTTGACAGGCATGCTGTTAATAGTACTAGTAGTTTAACTACCTTAACCTCAGTGTTGACAGGCATGCTGTTAATAGTAGTCTAACTACCTTAACCTCAGTGTTGACAGGCATACAGTTAATAGTAGTCTAACTACCTTAACCTCAGTGTTGACAGGCATGCTGTTAATAGTAGTCTAACTACCTTAACCTCAGTGTTGACAGGCATACAGTTAATAGTAGTCTAACTACCTTAACCTCAGTGTTGACAGGCATGCTGTTAATAGTAGTCTAACTACCTTAACCTCAGTGTTGACAGGCATGCTGTTAATAGTACTAGTAGTTTAACTACCTTAACCTCAGTGTTGACAGGCATGCTGTTAATACCTACCTTAACCACTCGATCTCTGAGACCCCAATCAAGTATTGAACAGATAATTGTGTACTTAAATTGGTGAAATATTCGTTAATCCGGAATGAATGAAGTGGAAGACAGTGTAGTCTTGGAATACAGATTTATTTGTCTGAAAACAAATCATGGTGGTGATCTGTTTAAAATTATAATTACTGTGGAATAATTATATTTGTTAATCATGTGATATATGTACTAATTATTATGAATTTTGTTGGCAAACCACAAATTTCAGTTCCTTGTATCTTTGATTGGAGCAAATCATATATTGCAAAATTCAAAATTTTTACAGGAGGTGAAAAATTACTGAAACAGGTGTAATTTAAATTCTATTTCTCATTGTTTCAATGATATGTCATAATGAACTATAATTAGATTAAAACTCTAAACAAAAAAACAAAATCAATTTACGTCTACAGGTGGATTGTACACAGAATCAGCAAATTTGTAGCAATAATGCGGTCAGAGGTTATCCTACTCTCATACTCTTCAAAGACGGACAAAAGGTAAGTACAAAACCTAAGATTGTTTTGAATGGTTTTAATGCCACTTTCAGCTATATCATGGCATCCATTTTTTATTGCGGGAGGAAGTTGGAGTCTTTGACTTGACTTATGCCTTGTGTACCAGGGAGGTACATAGGCCATCAACAACACTTCTCCACCGTGTTCAGTTCTGGGCCATTCTAATAAGATCTTGCCATCTGTAACCCTCAGTGTCCATTTCGGCTTGTAGGTTTCTCCACCAGGTGTTTCTTGGCCTTTCAACTTTCCTTTTTCCTTGCGGGTTCCACTGCAGAGCTTGCCTGGTGATGGAGTTGGAGGGTTTCCTGAGTGCATGTCCGATCCACCTCCATTTCCTTTTTATCAGCTCTGCTTCTATGGTTGTTGTTTGGTCCTTATCCATAGGTCGCTGTTTGTTATTTTTTCTGGCCATCTGATCTTTAAGATTTGCCTGAGACATTTGTTTATAAACACTTGTAGTTGTTCAGAAGACATTTGGTTGTACTCCAGGTCTCACAGCCATACAGGAGGATGGTTTTTGTCTCGCCTGCGACGAAAGTCGCTGGAGGCGAGACATATGTATGGGAATCCGGCGGCGGCGGCGGCGTAAACACTTGACATCTTGCTTCATATATTTGTAAGCCCAAGCCCTAGGTCCATCAAATTTGGTCCAGAGGTAGCTTATGATGAGTACTTGCCAGTCAGTCACCTGTCACCTGACCTTGACCTCAATTTCACGGTCCAGTGACTACGTTAAAGTTTTTGGGTTACGACAGTTCCTCTGTAACTACGCATGGTAGGATGACAATATTTGGTGTATAGGTTGCTGATGACTAGTACATGACTGTCTGGTAGGTGTCACCTGACCTTGACCTCAATTTCACGGTCCAGCGACTACGTTAAAGTTTTTGGGTTACGACAGTTCCTCTGTAACTACGCATGGTAGGATGACAATATTTGGTGTATAGGTTGCTGATGACTAGTACATGACTGTCTGGTAGGTGTCACCTGACCTTGACCTCAATTTCACGGTCCAGCGACTACGTTAAAGTTTTTGGGTTATGACAGTTCCTCTGTAACCACGCATGGTAGGATGCCAATATTTGGTATATAGGTTGCTGATGACTAGTACTTGACTGTCTGGTAGGTGTCACCTGACCTTGACCTCAATTTCACGGTCCAGTGACTACGTTAAAGTTTTTGGGTTACGACAGTTCCTCTGTAACTACACATGGTAGGATGACAATATTTGGTGTATACGTTGCTGATGACTAGTACACGACTGTCTGGTAGGTGTCACCTGACCTTGACCTCAATTTCACGGTCCAGCGACTATGTTAAAGTTTTTGGGTTACGACAGTTCCTGTGTAACTACGCATGGTAGGATGACAATATTTGGTGTATAGGTTGCTGATGACTAGTACATGACTGTCTGGTAGGTGTCACCAGACCTTGACCTCAATTTCACGGTCCAGCGACTACGTTAAAGTTTTTGGGTTACGATAGTTCCTCTATAACTACGCATGGTAGGATGACAATATTTGGTATATAGGTTGCTGATGACTAGTACATGACTGTCTGGTAGGTTCCACCTGACCTTGACCTCAATTTCACGGTCCAGCGACTATGTTAAAGTTTTTGGGTTCTGGCTGTTCCCCTGTAACTATGCATGGTATGGTGACAATATTTCGTATACAGGTCGCTGCTGATATTTAATGCTATTTACGTAATGCTTATGACGAAATTTATTTTCGTTACTGATGCGGAATGCAGGCGAGACGTTTTTCTGTGTCCACACTTGTGACGTTTGAGTTGAAAAGTCTGATTTTGGTATTTGTGGTGATGTTTCCGGCTTTCCAAATAGGTGTCATCATTCTAAATGCTGTCCTCACTTTTTCTATACTGCTTTTAATGTCTTGTTCTGAGCCTCCCTTTCCATCCATGAAACTGCCAAGATATGTGAAAGAGTCTACTTCTTCCAGAGGAGTTGATTTAACTTCCAGCCTCACAAGGCTGTTGGTGTTTGCCTTGAGCACTTTGGTCTTCTTTGTGTTCATGATAAGACCAGACTCGATCTGCTGCTCTCTGTTCTATTGTTGACAACTTATCGTTCATCTGCTGGTGATTGTGAGACAGAAGTGCGATGTCTTCTGCAAAATCTAAGTCATCTAGCTGTTCGGTTAGTGTCCACTGGATTCCATTTCTTCTGTATGTAGTAGTCTGTCTCATGATCCAGTCAACTGCTAATAAAAATAGGAACGGTGACAATAAACATCCCTGTCATACTCCAGTTGTGATGTCAAATGGATCAGTCAGTTGACCTTCGTGAATTATCTGACTCTGATTTAACTTCCAGCCTCACAAGGCTGTTGGTGTTTGCCTTGAGCACTTTGGTCTTCTTTGTGTTCATGATAAGACCAGACTCGATCTGCTGCTCTCTGTTCTATTGTTGACAACTTATCATTCATCTGCTGGTGATTGTGAGACAGAAGTGCGATGTCTTCTGCAAAATCTAAGTCATCTAGCTGTTCGGTTAGTGTCCACTGGATTCCATTTCTTCTGTATGTAGTAGTCTGTCTCATGATCCAGTCAACTGCTAGTAAAGATAGGAACGGTGACAATAAACATCCCTGTCGTACTCCAGTTGTGATGTCAACTGGATCAGTCAGTTGACCTTCGTGCATTATCTGACTCTGCATTCCTGTGTACGTGTTCTTAATGATGTTGACGAATTTATCAGGAATTCCATAATGGCCCATTAGTTGCCACAACACTGATCTGTCTAGGCTATCAAACGCTTTTTGGTAATCAATAAAGACCACATATACGTAAGGTGGCTATATCTGGTCAGCACATGATCTGTTTTGGCGAAAACCTGCTTGATTGTCTCGCGGCTTCTGATCGACAGCTTTCTTCATGCGCTCCAACATTATTCTGTTCAAGACTTTGCCAGGTACTGATAGGAGCATTATTCCTCTGTATAGTTGTCGCAGATGCTGATGTCACCTTTCTTAGGTAGTTTCACAAGATGTCCTTCCTTCCAGTCTTGTAGTATGTCTTCTTCATTCCAGATCAGGACATACAGTATTTGCGTTGATGTTTCTATATCACCTTTTAGGACCTTTGCAGGTATACTGTTGGGACCTGCTGATTTGTTGTTTTTCAAAGTGTTGATGGCTTTGGTAATTTCGGCCTTTGTTAGTCGGTAACAATTGATAGGTACCGTAGTATCTCTCTAGCTGGTTGAATATCTACTTGCTGAGTTGGTGGCTGTTGGTTTAACACCTCTTTGAAGTGCTCAACCCATCTTCTCATTTGATCTTCTGTTGTTTTCAAGGTGTTCTCCTCTTTATCCTTTACTGGCCTACCGCCTTTTTTGGATTTGTTTGTCAGCATTCTGACGTTGTCATACAAGCTCTTGATGTTGTTTTGACTGGCTGCTTCTTCTGCTTCCAAGGTCATTTTTGGGATGAATTCTCGCTTATCTCATCTAGCACTATTTTTCACAGCTTTGTCTGCTTCAGAGTACTGCTTTTGTGCCTTTTGCTTTGCTGCTCTTGTCTTGCTGTTGTTTAAAGTTTCTTTCAACTTCTTCCTAGTTTCAACTTTGATAAGTGTCTCAGGTGATATCCATTCCTTGCGTTTCCTGTTCCTCTGTCCAACTGCTGCTTCGCATGATGATATAAATGTTTCTTTAACCTCTTTCCACTAGCCCTCAGTTGACATTTGATCGTGATCCCTGCTGTTGAGAATGGCAAACCGATTTCTAATATCGACCTGGAATTCTTGTATTCTTCTGTTCTTCAATTTTGAGACATCATATCGTTTTGCAGCTTGTTCGCTATTTCCATGCTTCTTCAATTTTAGTTGATGTTGGCAACAAGTAGGTGGTGATCTGATGCCGCAACTGCATCCCTCTTGACTCTTAACATCTTGACGTCTGACCTCCTCGAGATACATACATGGTCGATTTGGTTTCCTGTTCTCAAGTCAGGAGAAACCCATGTTGCTAGATGGCATGCCTTATGTGGAAAGACAGTCCCTCCAATTACCAGGTTGTATGTGGCGCAGAAACTAGCAAATAATTCTCCATTCTCGTTCATAGTGCTTAGACCTCTGGTTCCCATTATTTCTTCAAAACCGGTGTTAACAGATCCTACCTTTGCATTCATATCTCCCATGACGATGGTAATGTCCTTTGTACTCAGTTTCCTTGTTGTTTCTTCAAGAAGCTGGTAGAAGTCTTCCTTTGTTTGATCATCTGCCTCATTTGTTGAGCAACACTGAATGATGTTTAAGGATATTCTTTTATGGGTGGTCTTGAGCTTCGATGATATTATTCTTGGACTGACTGGTTCCAATCCAATTAGTGTTTTCTGTGCTTGTTTTGAAATCATGATAGCTTCTCCTTCTGTATGAGTGCCTGGTCCACTACATGACCTGAATAGAGGATGGTCTCTCCTGATGTTAAACGCATCTGCCCTGTGTCTTTCCATCTTGCTTCAGCTATTCGTAATATTTAAATTCCATATCTCTGCATTTCTCTGGCAATAGTTCTTGATTTGCCTGTGATGTTCATGGACCTTACATTCCAAGTTGCTATCTTGGTGACAGATTTAGGACTGAAAATCTTCAGTCCGATGGTTTCCTCTTGGCTTTCGCCACCTGACATCATACTCCTTCCATAAGGAGAACCTTTTCTCCCTAACTCTGATATTTTAGTGTTGCTTTCTGTTTCTGTAATCAAAGGTAATACCAGTGAACAGGTGATTGGCCTATCCAAAGGTTCCAGTACTTTTTTGTGAAGACCTCTGGATGAAGTCTTCCCCATACAGGCCACTGGCAGGTGGAAAAGGATATACTCTCATATGCCCTTTGCCATTGTTGCTTCCCATTGCAATCTTCCGCCATAGCCTTGGTCTCTCCACTATTTGTCCATAGCTGGATTGGTTTGGAACCAGAGTTTTCTTTCTCCTAGATGAGCTGCCGACCAAGGCTAACGAGTCCCATCTACCCGAAGCACTGGTTTTAAGGCGCCAGTATCTCGCCTTCGCCCCTTCTCCTGTCTGTTGGCAATGGTTCCAACCACGGGAAGGTAGGAGGTGGACGTTTGGTTGACAGAGGCTATATATTTCGCATGCTGAAGGAGCATTTAGTTAGTATTGGGAGCTTATCCCCAATACCACTCCTAGGCATGTCAACCATTCTGGAAGTTGGAGTACCCCCTTTAAATTTCTTGACCTTCGGTAGGAAAACTGACAATTCTTGTCAATTAAAATTGGATTCTAGAGCACCCATTCCAAGTCAGACTTGAACCAGCAATCTCAGTGTTGACAGACCATGTGATCAATAGAACTAACTTAACCACTCAGCCACCGAGGCCCCTGTATTTTTGTTTTATGCCATTTTAAAAGAGATAAATGAGACACAACCAAATACAGACCTATTATCCTGTTATCTAATGGAAAAAGAAATCAATTATCTCTGTGGAAATCACATAACATAATGGAGATCAGAGATACATGTAGGAAAAAACCAAGTTATTCTTAATTATATTTTATTTGACATTCAATAGATATTTAATAAGATGAATATTTGTTGTGGATCTTAAATTATGTTGTTAGTCTGGAATACAACAGAGATGTATATTTTAATTCCCTTTGTATACTCAATACCTGAGCAACATTGTCCATTTTGTATAACCTAACTTGGTATTTCAGCAAGTGACTGATTGTTGACATCACAATTATATGTATTGATGACGTTAACCAAAAATGAATTCTTCCGCAAACAACAAGCCACAACACTAAAAATTTGAATTGCAAATATTATTGGACTACTTGTTAAATATTGTTTTTGTTTTTTCTTTTCAAAATATTGAATTTAAAATATAAGAATTGTTTTCAATTGTTAGTTAGATTATTGGATATAGACGACTTTGGGTGGGTTTACGCTGTACATAAACCGCTTCTATATCAATTGAAAACAATCCTTAAAGAAATCATGTACACGTAGACAAATATGCGATATCTGTCTGTCTCAAATGTACATATGTAGCATTTGTATAGCATCTTCCTTTACTGGACTTGACGTGGGGGTTAAGAAAAAGTTCCTTCCAAGAGGTTGATGGGAGTGGGGGTGGATAATGTGTTAAAACACAGGTGAAGAAGTCGGATAATGTTTCCACTTGTCTTTAAACAGATCGATGATTATTCTGGACAGAGAGAGTTAGATGATTTCAAAACTTATCTCCAGAAGATGACATCACAAAAAGACAACAAAGCTGCATCAACAGAGGAGAAGATACCAGAAAGGGGATTAGGAGAAGATGAACCTATGGTCAGTTGAATGATTTATTGTGAATATTGTCAATCTAACAGATAGGCTCAACACAGCATTATCTTTTTAAATCAAATCAATACGTTCAAAATACGGAAAACTTGAAAAAGCATGTAAGCTTTGGATGTTGTAGAAATAAAGATTGATGTTTAACGCCACTTTCAGCAAATTGTCAACTATATCATGGAATCCAGTTTTTATTGGTAAAAAAGCTTAAGTACCTGGTGAAAACTCGAAGCTTCTGCCAGAAAACTGGAAATTCTTGTCAATCAAGGTTTGAGATGAGCACACCCTGACAGGAAGGCTGACAAACTGAGGTTGACAGGTCATATGATCAATAGTATATGACTAACTACCTTAATCACTCTGCCGAGAGGGCCACAGGAAACATTGAAAATTACATGACAGGTCATATGATCAATAGTATACGACTAACTACCTTAATCACTCTGCCGAGAGGGCCACAGGAAACATTGAAAATTACATGACAGGTCATATGATCAATAGTATATGACTAACTACCTTAATCACTCTGCCGAGAGGGCCACAGGAAACATTGAAAATTACATGACAGGTCATATGATCAATAGTATACGACTAACTACCTTAATCACTCTGCCGAGAGGGCCACAGGAAACATTGAAAATTACATGACAGGTCAATTTAATCTTTGCTTTATTTCTTAAAAAGCAAACTCATTTTAAAATCCACTTAACAACGAGATCTTAAAAACAAGAAACATTTATTTACATGAAGAACTAACAAAAATGATCACAAGTTATCTGGTAAATGAGTCACAGTCACGTGTAGTTTGTCATGTATGAGTTGTTCTCATCTTTTTTGCTATTTCAACATGGATGTGCTGGGAGTATTTTAAAAAACAAAATATATGCTTGTACATATTAAGCAGATACAAAGGATAACTGTAGCTTATTATACCCCGACTCGTAAGAGAGGGGGCTATATTGCAATCACCTTGTACGTCTGGTGCAAATTTTTGTAACAGATTTCTCTGTTTCTACTAAAGGGATTGATTTCAAATTTGGTGCACAGCTTTAGCATGATGAGTTGTACCGTGCCTCCCCTTTCCAGGTCAGTCAGTTATCTACTTCCTGTTTTCCAACCAAAAAATTGTTGAGTGGGAGTATACTTAGCATGACTTAGTTCTGGTCCATGTTGAAGCTGGTGGCATTTATGATATGCATTTATGAATGGGTGGTGGACATTGGACACTATGAAATGCACTAGACTAGAATTCGGTGGATTTGTTTTCTCTCCACAGTAAAAATGGAGACACAGTGGACTTAATTTGTCTATCCTGCCCTCCCCTTTGAGGTGCACTTGCATTTCTTTTGCATTATTTTAAGACTATGTATAATTAATTGAAAAGAGAAGATACATGCTTTTATGTAATAAGGTCAAAGGTCACTGCTGGAGTGCCCACTGTAAATAGGTGGGGAAAAAAAAGGTGGGAAACCAAAATCCATGCACTTTTAGCGTACCCTGCCCACACACACACACCCCCCCCCCCCCAAACCTCATGCCCCCTTGTAATAAAATATAAATAGGTTGGCATTACACAAGTCATTGACATATTGCCCTGCACACCATTTTTTCTGACTTATTGGTAATTATGTTTGTCTGTTGCAGGCAGCTGTGTTTGATCTGAATGCAGATAACTTTAGAGATGCTATTGAAGAAGGTGTCACTTTTGTTAAATTCTTTGCACCATGGTAAGATTCAGAAATTGAATTTTTAAATTAAAATGTAGTTCTTAAGTTTTGTCAGAGACAAAGTATGTAGATTAATGTTACTTCTCTTTTAACGATGTTTGTTGGACAGTTTAAAATAAACAAGGTTTTCATTCAAGAACAATATGAACAAACAAATTGATGGGTCAATTATTTTTTTTTTAGATAACAGCAATTAAAACGTTTGAATGTATGTTCAGTGGATCAGTGCCTTGGGGCCTTGGTTGCTGATAGGCCTGTGTAATGCCACTTATCACTAAGTTCTAGTTTCATTGTTTAAGGTGTGGCCATTGTAAAAGACTAGCTCCCACATGGGAGGATCTCTCAAAAAAGTACTCGACAATGGATAATGTGAAGATTGCAAAAGTCGACTGTACTTTGTATAAGGATATATGTCAAGAAAATAAGGTAATATATATTAAATTGTAAATTACTATTGGATATTATACATTTTATAATTATTAAAAAAAATTAAATAACCAAAATTTTAGTTGTTATAGTGGCATGTGCAAAGAGAAAGGCACCAAATGGGATATGATGACTTCAAATACTTTCTGTCTCTTTTTGAAGTTTTTTACAGAAAATGTTAAATATTTTAATTTTCAGGACTAATTCTACTTAATCCTTTGAGTAAATAGAAATAAACTCCATGATTATACATACATGTATCTGGTTACATGCTTTGGGGTTACACAGTGTGTGTACATTACTGAGTTCTGAATGGCTGAGTGGTTAATAAGTAGACTATTGATCACATGCCTGTCAAGACTGAGTCTGTGGGTCTCCTCAACTCGGATCTTAATTGACAAGGATTGCCAGTTTTCCTATAGGGCACTCCAGCTTCCTCCGCCAATAAAAACTGGACACCACGTAATAGCTAAAATTGCTGAAAGTTGCAGTAAACATGTACACTATACAAACAAACAAACAAACAAATATTTGCTAATAAACAAAAAAAAGGTACAATAAATCCTTAAATAATTAATTTTGATATTAGTCACAAAATTTGATTGGTTTGTGTATAACCTAGTAAGGTATGAGGACATCACCCCTTGACACTGACGGTTTTTATTGGTATTTTGAACAAAATTACAGTTCAATGAACATTCTTCTGTTAATTATTCCTAGAATGAAAATTGTGTTTCAAAATAAAATTATACAAATATTTAAATTTTGAACAAAATTACAGTTCAATGAACATTCTTCTGTTAATTATTCCTAGAATGAAAATTGTGTTTCAAAATAAAATTATACAAATATTTAAATTTTGAACAAAATTACAGTTCAATGAACATTCTTCTGTTAATTATTCCTAGAATGAAAATTGTGTTTCAAAATAAAATTATACAAATATTTAAATTTTTAGACAGGTAATACTCTACATCCAGTTCAAAAATGCTAACATTTCTTAATGGTGTGTTTTTACACACATAACCAGTTTATAACAGAGGATAACAGGCACTGTTACTGACAGCCATTTTCTTGCTCAGTTGTGCAAGTCAGAGACTTTAACATACATTATAATATTGATTAAATTTCATCCTTTATTGTGCATGTACAAAACGAACCAATACAATTATGTTAAATTGGGTTTGCATTCTGGACTCAATAGGATACCATTTATTAAATCTCCTTTACTACTATCACTGTTTACATGTTTAACAGGAGGCCTATCTGGCTTCCAGCAGGTTTAAACTCAGTACAAATTACATGTAACTGAGTTACTTCTTTTGCTCAAAGGTTCGAGGGCTGGATGGCAATCCCACGGTACTTGGTTGACTCCTTGATGGCGACATTGATGTTATTTCATGCTCTACTATTACACATGAATAAATTTACTTTTCAGATAGAAACACAATTGATTCAAATTTTGTCATTGGTTTTTGCAGGTTAGAGGCTATCCAACATTATTTATTTACAAAAATGGTGAGCAAAAGGAAGAATACAATGGTGGCCGTGACCTTGACAGTTTGTCTGCCTTCCTTGATAAATACGTGTTTACAGGAGAAATGAAGGAGGAGCTACGTGACGAATTGTAGATGTCTCATTTAAATTAATTAGTAACAAAATTACAGTAAACAATATTGCGGTCAAACATAAACAAAGTTAATAAATCCAAGAAAAGGTGAAATCAATTATGAGAATTAAGCAGTTTCCATGGATACATAGCTATTGTATTTTGAGTAAAAATCTATAGTCCCATTTAGTTGTAATGTCAACTTTACACTAGATGGAGCTGTTTGGGGGGGAAATTGGTGTGCAAATAGTTATTTTTTTTATTTTAAGCTAGTTCAATTGTACTGGTACTCGACTCAAATCTTAATTGACAATGATTGCCAGTTTTACCACCGAAGGTCGGGGATTCTTTCCGGGTACTCTGGCTTCCTCCCCAATAAAACTGGGCCCCATGATATAGTTGAAAAATGCTAAAAGTGGTGTACTGAGGCTTCCTCCCCCAACAAAAATTGGATGCTATGATATAGCTGAAAAATTGCTGAATGTGGCATTAAACATCAAACAAACAAACAACTGTAGTGTAATTGGGTGTGTGTAATGCTCCACCAGGCCTGGGACATTATATGCTAACAGGACATGTCACTGACCTCCTAGGCCAAATTACTTGGACACTAACTCAAAGCTAGCACTTTGGTTGGTAATTTTCGTATTTAAACAAGAATAAGAATAATAACTTAATTAACATTTATGCCCAAAAAAGGTGCATAAGCAATAATAGCAATTATTTCAATGATTTTTACAGTAAATACAATAAAATAGAAAATATAAAGTCAGAATTTAAATTTAATCGTAGGAGGCTATCATTAGTTTTGTATTTTGTTAAAATCGAATGGTGTTAAGCAGTATGATGGATCATTGAAACTAATTCTTAACATGCAAAAAAACCAACTCAAGTCTACTTTTAAGTAGTCTACTGCAACAAAATTATATATAAATTTCGATAAAAAACAAGGTTGGTTCCAATCACACAAAGGATGATGATGTTATGGAATGTACAAGTGGGGGGTATGGAAACGGAATTTCAACCGTAGCATAGAAGTATGGAAACGGATATGATTAATTTGAGCCACAGCATAGAAGTATCTGACTGTTACATAGATTTAACTTGTAGTGACATCTCCCTTTAGTATAATTATAATGTCCCAGGCTTATTTGATGACCGTGTGAGCAAAAAAGTGAGCATTATACAGGCTGGATTATGGTATAAATTCTATATATAAACCAATCTTGTGCTCCACCTTTTGGTCACTGGCATTGCTACATTTACTGAACTATAGTTATAGAATAAAACATGAAATACAGCATTATTTATATGCAAGAAATTTCTTAAGGTTGTAAATATTCAATATTTTGTTATTTATTTCCTTTTTGTAAAATTTTTTGTGAAAAAATGTAACAAGATCTACATCCTTTTATTGTATACTTACAAAAAATATTATAATTTTTCATATTCAATTGCTTATGTACCTCTAATATTGTTATAATTTGGGTATTGTTTATGTGTAATTGTTTGTTGTTTCTTCTTCAAGTGAGGTTTTTATAAGAGGGATATTTTTTTCAGTATGGCTGTGTAATGTGGGATATTCATGGAATCATATTTTATATGTCATTATTTATCATCCATATAAAGGTATGTCTGGGTTCCTTGTACATATCAGTTTTGCATAATCTTACGTTTCGAGCAAATTAATTACTATACATTTTGTAACTGGTTCCCTTTACCCCGTTTACTAGAAACCAGTAGAACCCAAGTTCAATACACATTGTAGTTTTTTTTTAAAGTTAAATGTTTTAAAGCATATGCAAATCACACCTGTGTATTGGTCTGGGGATTGTGTAAATTTCAGAATAGATGTATTTCTATTAGAAAAGTTTGAAATTACTAAAGATCATATATAGGACACCTATTACTTACTGTGGCTTTTCAGATCGTTGTTTAAAAAAGAAAAGAATATATACATTCCTACTTGGGAATATTAACAAAATACTCATTTACACAACACACAAAAATCTCCACATATAACCTAGAAAGTTGCTTAATTGAGTAGTATATTATATGTATATAGTATATTATATGTATATAGTATATTATTGTGTTCCCTTTTCTTAATAGCATTACAAAGTGCAGAGTTCACACTTATCTACATATTCATATTTTTCCCAGTAAATTTCTGCACGAGATTTCAGTCAGTGAATAAGTTTCAGATTGTGTTAAGATGTTAATATATTTTCGATCCGTGTGATAATCATACAGCCAGTATGTAAAAATCTTGAAAATCAGTTTTTAGCCAGGGCATATTCAGCAGTATGTAAATTTTCAATAAGTAGAATTTAGAACATATACATGTATTAAATAATTAACACAGATTTTTTTGAATAATTAGTTATTTTAAGAGTGAAGCACATGTTTAAATGTAGTTGGTGTGTCTGTATTATTTTGCTATGAATTATGGGTAATATTTTAAATTACAGCACGATGGATTTTCCTCCTGTTCACCATTGACCTGAACACAGAGTGGGCAAAACTTCCAGCTTCTCTACCTTGCCCATTTCTTGGCTTAGATGTGCTGTTTTAAATCCTTTGTTATAAACTTGTAAATATTACCATAGAAACAGATAAGCATATATGTTTATTATTTTTTTCAATTAGGTCTTATTAATGTGGACATCAGTGGGGTTCCCACTGTTGACCAATGGAAAATTGATAATCCATCTAAGCTGTATCTTATTGGGTGAAATTTTTACTGCTGAAAAAAAAAAGATTTACAATTTTTTAACAGAAAACAATCAGAATTTAATATAAGCCTCTTCTATGAATCGAAGAAATGTCAGTAAATAAATCTTGCAAGAATACTAACTTTTGATTGGCTGAAAAATAATTTCTATCAGAGGATGGAAAAAAAAATTCATCATTGTGGAGACATGCACCTTTGACATCATATATTTCTCCGCGGGAAACTAACCGTTTTTGTGTTGATCGCTTTTAAAAAAAATTTCCAGTTCCAAAAATAAAATTTTTGAGCTTATTCTATTGTTTGAATTTATTTATAAGTATTAACTACAAAAAATATTTTCTCCATCGAGGGATAACAAAATTTCCATTGTGCACATTTAATATAATCTGCGTATACAATGTGCAAAACGGAAATTTTGTTATCCCTCGATGGAGAAAATATTTGTTGTAGTTAATCCTTAATTGTTTCAATATTTGGTAATCGTTTTTATAACCATATCATATACACAATGAAGTATAACATAACTTAAAATATATCCAACATTGTGTACATAATTGATAATAGTTATTGTAAAATTATAGTACAAGTTGAATTTTTTCTTAAAAATAAAAAAAGGAAGAAACAAAATAAAAGGTAAATCTAAAAAAAGAAATTTCCTGCAGAAAGAGAAAAAAAATCCATTATATTTGATAATTTTTAAGAATGAAGCTCAGTATGTAATGGACCAAGTCTTATTTTATTTTATTCGAATTTAAATGTTTTGGATTTTTTATGTAATCATATTTTGAAATCCATATTGTGTAACTATTGTCCTATTTATAGATTTTTTTTCTATGCACACATTTTAGTATTGTACATTTATTTAGAGATCAAGATACAAAAAATACAATAACAAGACAGAAGTAAAAGAGGTTATTTTCAAGAAGATTGTGCATCAGTAATTGTTGTAAATATAACCCCTTTTACTTAAAGTTCAAGTAAAATGCAATATTATTTTTAGCTCAAACATCATATCCACACAGAACTATTTTCCTGTGTAGGAATTCATACTCGTAACATCACAATACAGGTGTATACATCAGTATAACATTTTGGTTGCCATGATTGTGACAAATAAGTACTATGTTGATGCATTTCAATTTCCTGCAGTAAATCTTGTGATACTATGTCTATAATTGTCAAAAAATTCTTGTCATTTTGTGTTTTTATATATTTTTTTTGTGTTTCTTTCTGGATTATTTTCTATATATATTGTTTTATTAGAATCTTTATGATAGTTAAATAAAGATAACATCTAAGTTTTGCTTTACCTGTTTTTTACATTGTTTGGTCAGCTTTTGAGAATTAATGTTAATTTGGAATATAATCATTTCAGGTGGATGATACTTTTTTCACCCATTCACAGTGGCAGTCTTCCGATGTCCACAATACTTCAGCCTCTGATTTTGGAAATGTATCTGCTTTTTATATGCCTATGATGGATGTATTATGGTATACAAATGTCTGTCTGTTCAAATGTCACACTGTATCTTGAGAATGCCTTCACAAATTCTCTTCAAAGTACACAGTTGTGTATTATGTTAGCCAGATGGTCTGTATACTTTTAGGTAAATTTCTGATTTTTTGTTAGAGTTATGGGACTTTGTTCATGAAAAGGGGTGGGGGTTTTAGTTTTTAGATTATAACTAAAAAATCCTTTCATTCATTGACTTGAAGTTTGGGGAATTGTTTATTTTGATAAATGTGAGCTTAGTGTCATTTTTGTTGAAAAAAAGAGTGATTTTTTAGTTTTCAGACTATAACTCTAAAACTCTTTAATCAGTTTTCTTGTTGGGGCCTCGGTGGCCCAGTGGTCAAGGTAGTTCGTCTACTATTGATCATGTGGTCTGTCAACACTGAGATTGCGGGTTCGATTCTCACTGCGGGCAGGGTGTACTCGACTCCAATCTTAATTGACAAGGATTGCCAGTTTTCCTACCACAGGTCGGGGGTTTTCTCCGGGTACCATCAAACAAACAAACAATCAGTTTTCTTGAAAGTTTGGGAAATCATTTATTCTAATAGATGCCAGCTTCCTTTTGTGTGTGGCAAAATTCTGATATTTCATTATAAAGTTACGGGACTTTGTAAAAAAAAAGGGTGGGGAGGAATTTTTTAGTTTTTAGACTCTGACTCAAGAAAGGGGGCCTCGGTGGCCAAGTGGTTAAGGTAGTTGGTCTAATGATGATTACTGTGTCTATCAACACTGAGGTTGCAGGTTCGAGTCTCACTGCGGGCATTGTGTACTTGACTCCAATCTTAATTGACAAGGATTGTCAGTTTTCCTACCGAAGGTCGGGGTTCTCTTCGGGTACTATGGCTTCCTCCCCCAATAAAAACTAGACGCCATGAAATAGCTGAAAAATTGCTGAAAGTGGCGTTAAACATCAATCAAAGAAACAAACTGTTCATCAATTTTCTTGTCGTTTTGGGGCATTGTTGATACCAATATGTATGATTGTTGCATAAGTACTGATAGAATTATGTGTCCATGAAGTGTGTAGCTCTTGTCCTTGTCTTCAGATGTGAGTATTATGTGCACATGGCACATCTATTTACCTATTTATTAATTAAGGATTGCTTTCGATTGCTGGTAAGATTATTGGATATAGACTTTAGGTCAGTTTATGCCAATAAACCGCTTAATGTACAGCATAAACTCACCCAAAGTCGTCTATATCCAATAATCTAACCAGCAATTAAAAACAAACCATTAGTCAAATAATATTTTTAATTCACACATTTTTAGTGTCGTCGCTTGTTGCGGAGAAATTCATGTATACTCAACGTCATCAATACATATAATTATGACGTCAACAATCAGTTGCGTGCTGAAATACCAAGTTGGGTTATACGAAATGGACAATGTTGCTCAGCTGTTGAACATTTAAAGGAAATTAAAATATTAATGTACATTTGCAAGTCTTGTACTTAAAAACAAAAGAAATAGAATGTTCACACATCCATTTTTTTAAAAGATTTTCCAGACTGTATTCTTAACTGAGAACCAGTAAGTTTTAATGGCTTTGTATGGACCTTACCATTGACCTTATGACCTTTGAATCCATTATTGTTCACACTGCAGGCTGGTATGCTACAGACTGTGTGTCCAAGTAAACTTATAAAATCCTTTATGTAGTGTTAAGCATGTTTTTTTATCGTGTTGTACTTTTAGAGGAGGGAGCTGAGTACCAGATAAACACTCTGACCTGATTGGTTGGTAGAATTGGGTTTAATGCCACTTGAAGCACTTTTTCTGCTACAGCATGTTTTTATTGGGAAGAAAGCTGGAGTACATGGTGAAAACACCTGACCTTTGGCACAAAAACTGGCAATCCTTGTCCACTTTGGCGAGGAAGCCTAGCATCAGATAAAAAATCTAGACCTTCTGCAGGAGAACTGGCCACCGATGTAATTCAGGTAGGAGTTCGGTAGACTTTATCCTGCAATAAGTACATTTACTGTCCAATAAAGGTAGCCGAATAAATTTTTGCTTTATTCGGCAGTGCCGAATAAAATCTCCTGGTACCCTTGACCTCACTTCTTACGACATTTAGTATTCTGTTCTGGTTTACGACGTTTGTGATGTCTGTATCACTAGAATACGCGCCAAAAATTTTAACTGAGAAATCGGCTAAAAGTGAACGTTTCTCAGTATTATAAAATGTTTTTTAGAGTTGCAGGATAAAAACCATATTCGTTCAGTGTCAGAAAACATAAAGTTTATTTGTACTCGCCGCGAAACAGGTGATAAATGCTCTGCTGAGCCTCGCATTTCTACCCGTTTCTAAGGCTCGTACAAATAAATTTTATATTTTCTGACACTGTACGAATATTGTATATTTATCCAAACCTTCTTCAGAAGAACTGGTCATTTAACCAAGACTCTAAAATCAAATCTTTGCAAAATTGGCAAGAATGGATGTAAATTGAGCAAATATTCTCTAATACTTGAAACAAGCACATAACTAGGTAATAAAAGATTTATTGAAATCGCATGGGAAAAATAAACCATGACCATGTCAAGAAATAAGAAATTTTATTTTCACTAATAAAATAGAATTTTACATCAAATGGACGGACATCAGAAATAAGTTATAAATAAAAACCTATATCTTCAACACATAAACAACTGCTCTGGTACCAGAAACAAAACAGAATGAATTGAAAGAAATCCTTAATGATGATTTCCCTTTTTATACAACAAAATGTTGTCAGTATGAACTACTTTTGTTACATATTTTGGACATAAACTCCGGCACTTTAATAAATAATTATTCAAATTAGTTGTTTAAAGGTTGATTGTAATTTGTTTCTGTTCATTACGAAATAAACAATATTATTATTATTATGATCATTCCTTATTAATAATTATTACACATTTTCCCTCTTGAATAAAAGATTTAGAGACACTTCAAAGAGGGAAAGAAAGTGATAGAATTAATTTTCTTCCTGTTTTCATGCCCTTTGTTTGCATGAGGGTCAACACAAACTCACAAATTTTGTATATTAGAGTATATACACAATTTTCCAGCCAATAAAATTTAGATTAAAGTATTCAAAACAGAGAATGGAATTAAAAATGAATATTGTTTCCAAGTGTTCATGTATTCAGTACAATATGTCATGCTGAATTCCTTACATGTGTGTGCACAAAACAAAAGAATCAACATTGAAAATAACTACACTTGTGTGTGACATAGCGGACATGTCTGACGATTTGAGATTTCTGTTTCATATGCTCTATGCTTGCATGCACTACACATCCAGAATTGGTATTCCATTAATGGTCTTCCTGTTACAATGCATGTTGGGAATTTCGTATCACAATTAGGACATGCAGTAGACCTAAAAATTAAAATATAATTATTTTTGTGTTATTTTAACAATATGTTAACAGTTCTTTTTTAATTTCTGGATATATTTAAGTATTAATCAAAACTATTTTTTGGTTGATAAAGAAAGAAAACTTTTCATGTTCTAAACTCCTATGGTTAATGTATGATATACAAGAAGTAAAAGTCGCTTTTTAGAACATAAACTGTCAATACATATTATAAATAGCTAATTACGGCACTCACTTTATAGCTTATAAGCTCATCTGATTTATTGTACAGGATAAAAATAAACCAAATCAATTGTTGTAATATCATTGGATAGATTGAGTATAATACAGCAATACATATAATATACAGCCAATTATGAATATAATCCATTAACCATTTACATATACATGGGAAGACTATTATTTGCATAATTTTACATTAGGGGACCCACCACCTCTACAAACATTTACTATTACCTTAACCCTACCCCTAACTCTAGCCCTAAATGTGGAAAGTCCCCTAAAGTAAAATTAGGTCATATTATACAAGCACTAACCAATCAGAGATACTTGTAGCACAGCTGGTACATTCCACCTTGTTAGCTCTGTTGTCTTTGGGACTATGTCTGGAAAACAAGTTATATAAGTCAAACCTGCCGTCCTGACTGAGTGGTCACTTCTCTTCAAAAATCGTGGTGGACTGTCTAAACTTTGTATGTAGTTATTTAAGTAAAATGAACTACATCTCTAATACTGCAAGCTGTCACAAAATTGGCTGAACAGTTTAATTAAAGACTTGCATATCATAAGAATAGTTAATTAAATGTCCCTAAGTCCCTTATCAATGACAAAGCTAAAGTGTCACATGAATAAGGATTAGAATTGTCACACTGTTAAATACAGGCTGTATGATAATTCAATTTACTGCCTGCTGGAATTTAAACAGTCACCATAATAGTTATTAGTAATCAGTCAGAAGAAAAACACATTATACAAAGAAAATCAGAGCTCAGACCTACATGTTAAGTCCTAAGTAAAACACCAATTACACTGAAGAACCAAACAGACTATTTACAGACATCCAGTGAACCAGACAGTTGCAAAAATAACATCACAAGATGTGAAAATACATAGCTGTGAAATTTACCATATACCTTTTCAATATGGAATTAAATTTTCCTCCCTAAAATGATCTCAGAGGATTATATACAAGTTGTGTTAACTTACAGTGTAAATATTTCTAAAGCCAGTTCTTCATACTGTGACCTCGTAGTCTTACAAACAAGCTGTGTTTAATTACAGTGTAAATATTTCTAAAGCCAGTTCTTCATACTGTGACCTCGAAGTCTTACAAACAAGTTGTGTTCACTTACCATGTAAATATTTCTAAAGCAAATTCTTCATACTGTGACCTCGGAGTCTTACAAACAAGTTGTGTTCACTTACCATGTAAATATTTCTAAAGCAAATTCTTCATACTGTGACCTCGGAGTCTTACAAACAAGTTGTGTTCACTTACCATGTAAATATTTCTAAAGCCAGTTCTTCATACTGTGACCTCGAAGTCTTACAAACAAGTTGTGTTCACTTACCATGTAAATATTTCTAAAGCAAATTCTTCATACTGTGACCTCGGAGTCTTACAAACAAGTTGTGTTCACTTACCATGTAAATATTTCTAAAGCAAATTCTTCATACTGTGACCTCGGAGTCTTGCAAACAAGTTGTGTTCACTTACAGTGTAAATATTTCTAAAGCCAGTTCTTCATACTGTGACCTCGAATCTTACAAACAAGTTGTGTTTAATTACAGTGTAAATATTTCTAAAGCCAGTTCTTCATACTGTGACCTCGAAGTCTTACAAACAAGTTGTGTTCACTTACCATGTAAATATTTCTAAAGCAAATTCTTCATACTGTGACCTCGGAGTCTTGCAAACAAGTTGTGTTCACTTACAGTGTAAATATTTCTAAAGCCAGTTCTTCATACTGTGACCTCGGAGTCTTACAAACAAGTTGTGTTTAATTACAGTGTAAATATTTCTAAAGCAAATTCTTCATACTGTGACCTCGGAGTCTTACAAACAAGCTGTGTTTAATTACAGTGTAAATATTTCTAAAGCCAGTTCTTCATACTGTGACCTCGGAGTCTTACAAACAAGTTGTGTTTAATTACAGTGTAAATATTTCTAAAGCAAATTCTTCATACTGTGACCTCGGAGTCTTACAAACAAGCTGTGTTTAATTACAGTGTAAATATTTCTAAAGCCAGTTCTTCATACTGTGACCTCGGAGTCTTACAAACAAGCTGTGTTTAATTACAGTGTAAATATTTCTAAAGCCAGTTCTTCATACTGTGACCTCGGAGTCTTACAAACAAGCTGTGTTTAATTACAGTGTAAATATTTCTAAAGCCAGTTCTTCATACTGTGACCTCGGTGTCTTACAAACAAGCTGTGTTTAATTACTGTGTAAATATTTCTAAAGCCAGTTCTTCATACTGTGACCTCGTAGTCTTACAAACAAGCTGTGTTTAATTACAGTGTAAATATTTCTAAAGCAAGTTCTTCATACTGTGACCTCGGAGTCTTACAAACAAGCTGTGTTTAATTACAGTGTAAATATTTCTAAAGCCAGTTCTTCATACTGTGACCTCGGAGTCTTACAAACAAGCTGTGTTTAATTACAGTGTAAATATTTCTAAAGCAAGTTCTTCATACTGTGACCTCGGAGTCTTACAAACAAGCTGTGTTTAATTACTGTGTAAATATTTCTAAAGCCAGTTCTTCATACTGTGACCTCGGAGTCTTACAAACAAGCTGTGTTTAATTACAGTGTAAATATTTCTAAAGCAAGTTCTTCATACTGTGACCTCGGAGTCTTACAAACAAGCTGTGTTTAATTACAGTGTAAATATTTCTAAAGCCAGTTCTTCATACTGTGACCTCGGAGTCTTACAAACAAGTTGTGTTCACTTACCATGTAAATATTTCTAAAGCCAGTTCTTCATACTGTGACCTCGAAGTCTTACAAACAAGCTGTGTTTAATTACCATGTAAATATTTCTAAAGCCAGTTCTTCATACTGTGACCTCGAAGTCTTACAAACAAGCTGTGTTTAATTACAGTGTAAATATTTCTAAAGCCAGTTCTTCATACTGTGACCTCGGAGTCTTACAAACAAGTTGTGTTCACTTACAGTGTAAATATTTCTAAAGCCAGTTCTTCATACTGTGACCTCGGAGTCTTACAAACAAGTTGTGTTCACTTACAGTGTAAATATTTCTAGAGCCAATTCTTCATACTGTGAACTCGGAGTCTTACAAACAAGTTGTGTTAACATACCATGTAAATATTTCTAAAGCCAGTTATTCATACTGTGACTTCGGAGTCTTACATACAAGACTACTGTGTAAATATTTCTAAAGCCAGTTCTTCATACTGTGACCTCGGAGTCTTACAAACAAATTGTGTTCACTTACCGTGTAAATATTTCTAAAGCTAGTTCTTCATACTGTGACCTCTGCTCTGGTGTCAGGGTTTCCAATGTCTCCAGTTTTATAAAAGCTTTAGAACACATTCCAAATGCTTTGTTGGCAGTGGCAGCCAAAGCTGAAATTATTTACCATTAATGTGCATTAAAATATATGTTTACAAAGTTTGTTTGAATGGGGTTTAACACCAGTTTCAGCAATTTTTTTAGCTATTTTATGGAGTCAAGTTTTTATTTGGGAGGAAGCCAGAGTACCCAATGAAAACCCCAAACCTGTGGCTGGAAAACTGGCAATCCTTGTCAATTAAAGTTCGAGTAAAGCACACCCTGGCCAAAGTGAGATTCGAACCCGCAACCTCAGTGTTGACAGGCACGTAATCAACAGTAGATGACAATGAAAATTTTTGAAATAAAAAATAAAGTATTAGTTTACAGTGTCAACATAATGGTTGTATGTTGTTTTTCCTCAATAATGGAGATGTTTTGACTAAGTATTGAGAAAAACTGTATATAAACTCGTTTTTTCCTAATCAATTAATGAAGCAACTCTGAAAAAAGTTGAGAAAAAGTTGAAAAAAGCACCCTGATCCCCTTAAAGTAACTTAAAAACTCACCTAGCAACGAGTAAGCATCACACGGGTCTATAATATCCTCATATTCTCTGAGATATAATGCTGTCTTCATAGCGGCATCTACATAGCCTAAAATTCAACAATAGATTTTTAATTTCTAAAATTGCAATAAAAATCTAATTTAATCCCCTGTGATTTGTTAAAAACAAGAGAAATGTACAACACTGGACACAGTCGTGCGACTTATTACATTGTATAGTTGGTACAAGATTTACCACTGGTTGTAAGCCATAAAACGTTTTGTAATAATTTGTTTTTGTTTGAATGATGTTTAACGCCACTTTCAGCAATTTTACAGCTATACTATGGCGTCCAGTTTTTATTGGGAGAGGAAGCTGGAGTACTCTGAATAAACTCCTGACCTTCAATAGGAAAACTGGCAATCCTTGTCAATTAAGATTGACTTTTGTGAAACAGGGGCCTGGCAAGTGTGTAGTTCTCCTTAAGCAGTAATTCTCACCAAGTTAAACATTTTGGGCCAATACACAAATTATTGTGTAAAAATTATCAAGCTAGTTATGATCTTATTTTGTAAAAAACAGAACTAAAAAATGTTTTCATCTGTATGAAACAACTTCATTAATAAGAATTAATAGCTGGGGAGAACTATGCAATGACCAGCACAGGTCAGGTGAATTTTGTTATTTCCATTAGTTTACAGTGAGACAGGGAACAGTGTGGGCAGAAAATTGTCTGTGATACTTACCTTCATGAAGCTGTCTCTGGGCCAGTAAATAGAAGTGATAAGCCTCCGCCCCTCTCCATGCATTGTCGATAATACTTGTGTCTGTAACAGCTGAGGAATCTTCCTCCAAAAACCCTGCTAATGCTGATGCTGCCTGTAAAACAGATTATCATTTAAATTTGCTGAAAAATTATTAGTGGTAAATCCTGAAAATTCACCCAAAAATTCAATAATAGCAAGTGTAAAACACAAGCTGAAAGTCAAGGTCTGGATTCAGATAAATACATGCAATATGAAACAGAAACCAGAACCCAACTTCATGAACAACTAAGCAGCTTCTCTAATTAGAAATCAGTGGAGTTACCTAATCTCATGAGCTGGGAAAATTGAAATCTGGGAAAAGGAAAGACAAGCTATGTCTCAGTGAAAATGTTTGATAATATTTCAAAGATCTGTTACAAAACAAGGAAATTCAGTGGCACATTTTGACTAATGAAACTTAAATTCAGAAGGTAAAATAAGATAATGTTTAGCTTACCATTGCACCTTTTTTGTCCTTGACCTTTGCCCTTGAGGTCATTTTCATCTGTTCATGGTACTGTTCCACAAGCAGACCTCCAAGAACATACATTTTCTTAATCTGTAGAGGTTTTAGTTTCTTCTTTGTCTGTTCATTTGCCAACTGGAATTTCAATAAGGAAAATACACAATTTTTTGTTTGTTTATATTAGGACATGCATTTTTGTTTTGAATGATGGTAAACAGCAATTTTTAAAAGAAGTACATGGCAATCCTTGTCAGTTTCAGTCAAGAACACTGCTCAAAATAAGGCTCGAACTCACAGCCTCAGTGTTGAGAGGTACATGATCAAAAGAAGGTGACTACCTTGACCACTCAGGCACCACCTCAATTAGTTGACAAGCATGTGATCAATAGTAGAAGACTAATTAGTTGTGCATTAACAAATCACCCAAAAATTCAATAATAGCAAGTGTAAAACACAAGCTGAAAGTCAAGGTCTGGATTCAGATAAATACACTCAAACAATATCAATCAAATTTTAATCTTACATAAGAAACATTATAAAATAATACATACTTCAACATAAAAAAGTGTGTATTATAATTTGAATATTTAACTGTGCAAAATTTTAATGGGAAATTACCAAGTAGATTTCATACAAAAAATAATCAAACTGGTAAAAATTGGTTTACAGGATTAAAGGATGTTGAAAACAAACAGTTTACCTTGAACAATAGTTTAGCAGCCTCCAAATAATGTCCTGCCTTCCTATACAGCTCTATAGCATTGACCACCTTGTTCTTCTCCAGGAGATGTTGTGCATACTTAGCTAGGAGGGAGTCAATCTCACGGACATTATGTGTCTTGGCTAGGTCTATGGCCTGGTTCCATTGGTTTAGGTGGACACAGCAGTCTATAGCTTTCTTTACATGGTTACACTAACAAAGATAGCAATGATAACAAATCATCTGTTTGTTTGTTTGTTTGGGCAATGTTTTTGCTTTAACACTGACCAGTTCTAATTAAGGAAGGAATCCAGAGTACCGCCTGACAAGTACCAAACTTTTTTTATAAAATTGAAAATTGAAAGTGAACAGTTCTTTTAGTTTTAGATTTAAATATTAGTTCATGTTATAAAAATATACTATAATAATTGATTCTCTGTTTACAAAATATTGTTTTTAAAATAAGACACCAAATTTTATTTTTCTTCAAGAATACAATTCCATTCAATTCTCAATACATTATCTTTACCGGCATACAAAGAGAGACAACTTTAAATGCAATATAACATATAAAATGGCTGCTGTTGGAACAGTCATTCACTCAAAAATTGATAACAATTATGGCAGCTCAGTTCATGCGATATCATGTTTTATGGAACACTTCAAAAGAATATGTACCTCGGTATAGACATACACAATACACATACGGAAGGTATAATGACCTTAACTGTCAAATCCATTAACTGAAGTATGACAAGTTTATATTTCGTGGATGAACATAAACTATTATGATCATAACCAAAGTCATCCGTTTACATACGATAAAAAAGCGTATGCATAGTAGAGCTGTTCAAAATTAATACAGTACACTGGTTCATGTAATTAATAGGTTCCCACAATATGAACTATTTTTCAGAAGCATAAGTCGACTGTACACGGTATCCACGGTAATTTACTTGTTCTTGGACATTAGATAGGGAAAGGTTGCTCTGCAACCTTCCAGAAAACTCAAATAAAATATATCCAACAGTTACCTACCCTAATATATGCACTAACTGCCTGCTCGCACATGCCGACAGTCACAAACATGGCAGCAATTTCCTAATAATGCACAAAAAAAAATGAAAATGATTGGTTAGACCTGTTGTCACATGTAAAACAAAAGAATCAAGACAGTACACAACATTAGTGTTAAATTGGAAAGGACATCATTGACGTTTGACTTAATCACTAAATCAATTAGAAAACATCCTCGACCCTTGACCCCAACTAAATTAAATTAAAAAACATATCCTTGACTTTTGACATAACTAAATCAAATCTGAACCTTCAAATTAAGCAGTTCAAATCTAAAGAAAGAAATCTGTGCCATTTGAATTAATCAATTATATTAGTTGTTTCAACAAATTTAGCTTATTGTAAGACATAGACTTGACCGTAGATTGAACAGGAAATAATGCAAAACTGTATTCCTTTTACCATCAGAGCAAGGTGATAGTGTTTTTAAAGTTAATTTTATCAACAAATCCAAAAACCGTCTTTTCCTTCTTGATAAACTACAGTGAATCACTTTTTCAGAATGGGTTCAAAATCTTGTACAATTTAACAGTCATTTGAAAGCATTTGTTAAAAACATTTTAGGATGTTAATGTACTTACTGGGAGTAGTTTATGATTCTCTGGTAAAGCCATCACCATTTTCTCCAGACCTTGGTAATCCTCCAACATGTAATAGCATTCCGATAGTCGCTCTTGGTTACGACCTTGAACATAATAGGTGACAGCTTGTTGCCTGAAAATAGGTTAAAAAAAATAACTTATAAAGGGAGACAAATTTAAAGTCATTATCTCCCTTAACTTTTTTCAATAGATAAACTTTCCAAATAGCTAAATATAGCTGACCTTTAACTTCTAATCAATACATGGGCATCTCTGGAGGCAAAACATTATCAGTAACCACATGTTTGTGTATGTAGAAATAGTAAACAAAGAATTCACTTTGTTAAATTAATACATTTTATTATGAATGGATCTATTAAAATTTACTGATGCTGCACTATCTCATTATGTGAAAATAGTAAGCAATGAAGATGCTGTGTTTTACATTTGAAAAATGACATTTTACCATACCCCTAAGGAATAACTAAGAGTGGAAAAACAATGTAAATGAGTGGCAGATATAGATCAATACCTTGTTGAAACATCATGTTTTTATGAAGTAAAATTATTCAATGGATATCAAAATTCTGTTTTTGGGTATGGTTAAACAGTATATAATTCTTGGATCCTGGAATGAAGAATTGTGTATACTTTATGGCTGGTGGTTTAATCCAGTCAGAGACAATTCACAAAAAGGATAAATATTTAAATTTTTTCCAATTAATTATTATCATTAAGCTATTTTAATAACTTTTGACAATTAAAACATAAAGACATAATATAAAAACAAATAATTAAACAGAAAACATTATTAAACTTATATAATTGCAGAAGAAATGAAGAAATACTGACGGCTCATTTCATGGCAGGATAAGAAATTTTATTTGTATTAATTTGTTTATTAAAACATGTAAATATTTTAGTTTATAATATAGTTTAATAATAAAAAAAATGTGTCAATGAGACAACCTTTCAAACTTATTTTTGTTTATTTATTATTTATTGTCATTAAAATTTCATTTTAAAGTACAAATATACATGTATAAAACATGGACCAAATACTCCAGTCGAACCGTTCAAATTTTATTTCTAATGATGTTATAAATGTTTGAGTATTTTGGTTTTAGTAATGTATATAATTTTAAATGTCCAAGTTTTTTTAAATCATCTGTCAAACTATTCTGAGCAGGAAAAGCATGTAGCCATGCACAAGCTGTAGATTACAAGATAGATGCATTAAGTCTGAAGAATCAGCATGTACAAGTCTCCTTTGCACAACTGCTATGCACCATTTTAAAACAAATGTTTGAAATATGCTCTCTTAACCAATATCTTTGTTAAGGAGGCATACATGCCTTTTGCCTCCACTAAATATTCATGACTATTATTCATGAGCCTCATTATCAGTGGAAAGTTATCTATAACAAAAATACACAGTAGAAGTAAAGACAATTTAAGTAATAAACTGATCCAAAAATAAACTGATCCAAACAGTACAAAAAAAACCCCAAAACACTTAATTAAGTTGAAATGCCTATTTTACAATATAATTTTTAATTAAAATTAACTGATAGATTCCAGCCTATCTAAAAGTCTTGATTTTTATTTATTTTTGAATATCTAAGACTTCTAGATTTTTTTTCACTAACTGAGGTGAAGCCATGCAGATTTTTTCATTTAATACAAGCCTCTTGTTAAACATTTGTCTGTGATTCTCCAATAATAATGGTTTGAAAGAACAGAAATTGTGGAATGTTTCCAATACCAAAAAGGAGAAAAACCATTTTTGAAATATATGACTTTGTTTAAGGAATTCAGACAATAAACATCCAATAAATGAAATTAAAAATGCAAGATTCAATGCACACAGTGGGACAAAAAAACAGGAAATAAAATATATAATCCTCCCATCTTTCTCATTTTTAAACCGGTGGATGAAAATCTACTAATTAATATTAATTGGCCTTAAGAGTAACTTCATAGTGATACATTGTTAATTATTACCTACAGCTGTATTATATTTTGTAATAACAAACTCCACGGGACCTTAACCATTCAATGACTTCAATACTGTGTACACATTAATAAGTGTATTAATTTTCAATTTAACAACTGTGGATGATACATGTAAATAACATTTATTTGATATTTATATGTACGTTGGTGGCACTTCGATTGTGAGTTGAAACTTGACTTGTGGAAAGGAGGGCATTACTTAAACCTGACTTGGGGAAAGGAGGGCATTACTAAAACCTGACTTGGAGAAAGGTGGGCTTTACTCCAACCTTATTTGACAAATATAGCAGAGGTTTTCCCAAAGGTCTCTGGGTTTCTCACCCGTTATCCTGACTTTCTCCTCCAATAAAAATTGGAGGCCATGATATAGCTGAAAATTTGCTGAAAGTGGCACAAAACCTTATTTAGTCTGTCTTGTATGTACATTTGATTCTCATGGCCACATTCATACAAAGTGGAGAGGGTCAGGAACTGACACCACAAAAAAATTAAGTTTTTAAGACTTGAAAATATAACAAGGGGCCTTTACAACACTTGAAAAGTTGTTAACAGTGCATGGTAAATGAATATTCAACAAAAAGATTGCCAACCATTTCTGTCTATCAGCATAATAATCTCCTATGGCATTCCATGCCTCCTCCAGCTGTACGTCATCACCACCAGAACCAGTCTTCAGCAGCTGTACAACACGGAACCAGTCACCTAACTTCTTTCTAAGACTTACAGCAAGGTCTCTGTAAAAGGTAACTGTTTGTATAAATAGAGGAAACAGGAGCTATCTTGGACAGACAAATAAAACTGTTTCATGGCTATTTACAAATAAAATTTACTATTAATTACATGTCAACACTAAAGTTGTGAGTTCAGCCTTACCACAAACAGGGTGTTCTCGACTCTGATCTTTACAGACAAGTTTTCTGCAGAAGCTAGGGAATTTTACCTGGAAATCTAGCTTCCTCCCCAATAATAAGTGGATGCAACAATATAGCTGAAAAATTGCTGAAAGTGCCAATAAACTCATTTAAACAAACAAGTAACAAATAAAATCTTCCTCCAGTTAGATGTAATGTGGATTTGATTTTCTTTATTTAACCATGTAAGAAAGTTAGCTTTTACCTACTCAGTTATTGCATTTATTGATTGATTGCTTCAATGTGCAGCAAGCAACATTTCAGCTATAACAAGAAAAAATTAACAAACAATAAATCAATAAGGATGGGTGAAAAAATTTTGCTTACAACTGGAACAGTATGGAGTATTGTGTAGGGCGGAGGATTTAGCCTTCTGTAGCAGCTACAGTGGGCCTATTCATTTTCGAAATCTACAAAAAGTACTCTATCGTGCAAGAAGCATGGCACTCTCAGAGCATAGTACACTTATGGTCCACAATCAGGATTTGCACATTTTAATCAAAGCCATCTCCTTATAAATTTGCCACCTTTGGATATGCTGGGCAGCTGTGGGGATTGAGTACTGGGAACCCTCCCAGTCCCAGCTTCCCTAGGATGTGCTGGGCAGCTGTGGGGATAGAGTACTGGGAACCCTCCCAGTCCCAGCTTCCCTAGGATGTGCTGGGAAGCTGTGGGGATAGAGTACTGGGAACCCTCCCAGTCCCAGCTTCCCTAGGATGTGCTAGGCAGCTGTGGGGATAGAGTACTGGGAACCCTCCCAGTCCCAGCTTCCCTAGGATGTGCTGGGCAGCTGTGGGGATAGAGTACTGGGAACCCTCCCAGTCCCAGCTTCCCTAGGATGTGCTGGGCAGCTGTGGGGATAGAGTACTGGGAACCCTCCCAGTCCCAGCTTCCCTAGGATGTGCTGGGCAGCTGTGGGGGTAGAGTACTGGGAACCCTCCCAGTATAGTCCCAGCTTCCCTAAAGTCTGCGTTTGCTATGGAAATACACATAAGCTGTACAAACTAGAGGCTCCCAGGAGCCTGTATCGCTCACCTGAACCTGAAACCAAACAACCCTTTTTTATCCAGCTTTTTGTTGCTATAAGGAATTGCCCAACACTTCTGCAAAAATCAATAATTTTGACCTTTTAAGGGAAATAACTCAGATAAGGAGGAGCTTTTGATGCTTAGAGGGAAAAGGGAGGTTCACTTCAAATTTGCTGTACCTGTAATACTTTTTTAACTATCAGTCGAAAACTCTCTCGACTCCCACCCGCCCCCCCCCCCCTTTTCATTTTTTCTATTTTAAGCCAACATAGCTATGTAAGTAGTCAGGTGTCATGATTTGCAAAATTTTGGTAGAGGACGTCTAAAGATGATGTGTGCAATGTTTCAAAGCAGTCCTTTCATTGGTTAAAAAGGAGAAGATTTTTTAAAATCAAGTAAAATTGTTTAAAAAAATGCTCAAGGAGAATTATTCCTAAACGGTTCATCAGACAATCTTGACCCTAAGTCATTTTTGTAGCCCTCATATAGCAGAACAATATAGCAATGCTAACTTTTCTCTAGTTCTAATAATTTTTAAGATTTTGAGGCAAAAATGTCAAAAATAATAAATTTCGACAATTAAAGGGCAATAACTCCTATAAGAAGTCATCATACAACTTCAACCCAATGGAGTGTTTCGTAGAGCTTTTGATGCAGATGAAGGCATGTCTCTTCGGTTTTCCTGTATCTGTTACACTTTTTTAAATATAAGCCAAAAACTGTATTTTACACCCCCCCTTTCTGTCTTATTTTTAGCCATGGTGGCCATGTTGGTTAATCTGCAGCCATGGTTGGTGCAAACTTGGTTGAGGACATTTGACGGATGAAGTGTACAAAGTTTCAAAGCAGTACTTTCAGTTGTTTCAGAGGAGAAGATTTTAAAAAATCAATTAAAACCGATTAACAAAAAACAGTTCAAGGGGAATAACTCTTAAACGGTTAATCAGACAATCTTGACCCTTAAGTCATTTTTGTAGCCCTCATAGAGCAGAACAATTAAGCAATGCTAACTTTTTCTCTAGTTCTAATAAATTTTAAGATTTTGAGGCAAAAATGGCAAAAATCATCAATTTTGACAATTAAAGGGCAATAACTCCTACAAGGAGTCATCATACAACTTTGACCCAATAGAGTGTTTTGTAGAGCTTTAGATGCTGAAGAAGGAATGTCTGTTCGGTTTTCCTGTATCTGTTATACTTTTTGTACTATAAGCAAAAAACTGTATTTTGACCCCCTTGTTCTATTTTTAGCCATGGAGGCCACGTTAGTCTGAGGCCATGATTTGGGCAAACTTGGTAGAGGACATTTTACTTCAGTGGATTTGGAGGAGAAGATTTTTGAAGAAAAGTTAACGACGACCACGACGACGACGGACGACGACGGATGCCAAGTGATGGCAATAGCTCACATGACCCTTCGGGTCAGGTGAGCTAAAAACGGACAAATACATTTCTGTCAAGCTTACCATCTATCCATGTGTAAATACTTCCTCTCTGTCAAGCTTACCATCTATCCATGTCTAAATACTTCCTCTCTGTCAAACTTACCGTCTATCCATATCTAAATACTTTCTCTCTGTCAAGCTACCGTCTATCCATGTCTAAATACTTTCTCTCTGTCAAGCTTACCGTCTATCCATGTGTAAATACTTCCTCTCTGTCAAGCTTACCATCTATCCATGTCTAAATACTTCCTCTCTGTCAAGCTTACCGTCTATCCATGTCTAAATACTTCCTCTCTGTCAAGCTTACCATTTATCCATGTCTAAATACTTCCTCTCTGTTAAGCTACCGTCTATCCATGTCTAAATACTTTCTCTCTGTCAAGCTTACCATCTATCCATGTCTAAATACTTCCTCTCTGTCAAGCTTACCGTCTAGCCATGTCTAAATACTTCCTCTCTGTCAAGCTTACCATCTATCCATGTCTAAATACTTCCTCTCTGTCAAGCTTACCATTTATCCATGTCTAAATACTTTCTCCATGTCAAGCTTACCGTCTATCCATGTCTAAATACTTTCTCTCTGTCAAACTTACCGTCTATCCATGTCTAAATACTTTCTCTCTGTCAAGCTTACCGTCTATCCATGTCTAAATACTTCCTCTCTGTCAAGCTTACCATTTATCCATGTCTAAATACTTTCTCCATGTCAAGCTTACCGTCTATCCATGTCTAAATACTTTCTCTCTGTCAAACTTACCGTCTATCCATGTCTAAATACTTCCTCTCTGTCAAGCTTACCGTCTATCCATGTCTAAATACTTCCTCTCTGTCAAGCTTACCATTTATCCATGTCTAAATACTTTCTCCATGTCAAGCTTACCGTCTATCCATGTCTAAATACTTTCTCTCTGTCAAACTTACCGTCTATCCATGTCTAAATACTTTCTCTCTGTCAAGCTTACCGTCTATCCATGTCTAAATACTTTCTCTCTGTCAAGCTTACCGTCTATCCATGTCTAAATACTTCCTCTCTGTCAAGCTTACCGTCTATCCATGTCTAAATACTTCCTCTCTGTCAAGCTTACCGTCTATCCATGTCTAAATACTTTCTCTCTGTCAAGCTTACCGTCTATCCATGTCTAAATACTTTCTCTCTGCTTCTTCAAATCTTCTGAAATAAGCTGCAACTTCTGCTTGCTTCATGTCTTCTCTCTGAGTTAACATAGAATTAAAGTAATTAATTATGGCTGTTTCATGAATACTTGTTTGACACCCAGGTAAGACATTTTTTTTTACTGTATGGTCACAGTCCAACAAGGTCCACAATCTACCACATATGTTTATTGACCTTGACCCGACTGGCCCCTATTCCAACCACAAGCTAGGTCTTCATGCAAGCTTGCTATATCCAAAGTTTCAGCAAGATTGGTTTATCCAAACTAAAGTGATTGACCGGAAACTGTTTTCCTATTTTTAGTAACAGTGACCTTGACCTTGATCTGACTGGCCCGCCAGGTCTTCATATCCAAAGTTTAAGCAAGATTGTTTTTATCCAAAGTTATTGACGGCAAACTGTTTTTCTATTTTTAGTGACTGTGACCTTTACTTTGATCTGATTGGCCCCAAATCCAATCACAATATAGGTCTTCATGCAAACTTTATAAATCCAAAGTTTGTGCAAGTTTGTTTAATCTAAACTGAACTTGTTGACTGGAAACTGTTTTCCTATTTTTTGTAACAGTGACCTTGACCCAACTGGCCCCAAATCTAATCCCATGCTAGGACTTTATGCAAGCTTGCTACATCCAAAGTGTCATCTAGATTGGTTTGTCCAAACTGAAGTCATTGAACGGAAACCCTCTGCTTGAAACCGCCCGCCTGAATGCCCACCCGCCCAAATGCTAGCCAGCCATACGCCAATCTAGTAACCAGGTTTTTTTTATTGAAAACCTGGTTAATAAAATAAACAATTACAAAATTTACTTCATTACAAAATCTGTTACAGTGCCATAAAGAAAACAGGTCGCATAATACAATAGTTGTGAAATTTTTACATTATTTTAACTCATACCTGTAAATTGCCCAGTCTTTTAACAAACTCTATTCCCTGGTAATCTTTGCAGCGCACGAATGCCTGCTCAGCAACTTTTAAGTTCAACTGTTCTAATGCAGACTCAGCAAGCAGTCTCCTAAAAACATAACAAAATTTCAAAATTCCACATGGGCATGTTGGAACCAAAAAAAAGTTCTATGCTTAAAAACACATTGTATATTTTTGACAATTTGTAAAATTTGAAAATAATATCTGCTATGATGTTGACTTATGTTCTGCATTTATTTACAACATGAAAGGTATACAATAACAAGATATACAAACAGCTTCCATTTTCAGTAAATATATGAATAGTGTTTAACAACACAATCATAAATTTCCACAATTTATCATTGTGACCAGTTATGATTGGGTTAAAAAGCAGTAGCATTTGTGAGGAACCCAACCTTTGTTAGAAGCTACCACCGCTACCATATCTCCCTACAGTAAATTTGACTGTTAAAAACGAAGCTACCTTAACCACTCTGCTGCCAAGTCTCTGAACAGTAAATTTGATTGTGTTACGTCATATAATGATGAGAAAAGCAAAAGAAATATGATCTCCACTATAACGGTAGCAGAGAGGCAAGCTAAAAGTTTTGTGCATCCTGTGCTAACTCCCAAAGTAAAAAATGCTAAATCCAACTGAGCTGTAGTTTAGCTTATCGTAACTGTCTATATCGCCACCCAACTCTGAATCAGACAGTCTTTGCTAGACCTTCTAAATGTAGCGTGCATTGTGAAAGTACAAAATTAAAAATATTACCAGAACGTGAATGAACTAAAGGACTCTTCAAAATGAAGTGGCCAAATGGCCAGAACAGGTTAAAACTCAGTGGCCAAATGGCCAGAACAGGTTAAAACCCAGTGGCAAAATGGCCAGAACAGGTTAAAACCCAGTGGCCAAATGGCCAGAACAGGTTAAAACCCAGTGGCCAAATGGCCAGCACAGGTTAAAACCCAGTGGCCAAATGACCAGAACAGGTTAAAACCCAGTGGCCAAATGGCCAGAACAGGTTAAATCCCAGTGGCCAAATGGCCAGAACAGGTTAAAACCCAGTGGCCAAATGACCAGAACAGGTTAAAACCCAGTGGCCAAATGGCCAGCACAGGTTAAAACCCAGTGGCCAAATGGCCAGAACAGGTTAAAACCCAGTGGCCAAATGACAAGAACAGGTTAAAACCCAGTGGCCAAATGACCAGAACAGGTTAAAACCCAGTGGCCAAATAGCCAGAACAGGTTAAAACCCAGTGGCCAAATGACCAGAACAGGTTAAAACCCAGTGGCCAAATGACCAGAACAGGTTAAAACCCAGTGGCCAAATGGCCAGCACAGGTTAAAACCCAGTGGCCAAATGACCAGAACAGGTTAAAACCCAGTGGCCAAATGACCAGAACAGGTTTAAACCCAGTGGCCAACCTTATTTAATGATTAAGGGTTTGAAATTTGGTGACATACAAATTACACAATTGATGAAATGTACAATGGGATCATTTACTTAATACAGTGGATTCCGCTTATTTGCATGACACATTTGTCAGAGAAAATTACCCAATAAAGCGGACGACCCTTTAAAGCGAAAGACGAGAAATTGAGCTGAATGATCATTGAAGTGGAAATTAACGATGTTTACCGATTGTGGATTGAAATGACCAAGTACCAAGTCCTATTAAAATACCATTTAATAAGTCTTTTCATATTTATATTATGTGTATGTTATTTATTTTATGTTATTTTTAAATAAAAATAAAAATTTCCATGTTTTTTTTTATTTGTTTGTGTTTCTTTGCGTAATGAAGACTTAATTGTAAAACCACGTGTTGATAGAAAATGGACTCAACCTCATTTACATATTACATATTTCTTATCATGTTCAGTTTCGTACCGTTTTTGTGTCATGTCCATTGTTAAATATTTCCAGGTGTATTATCCTTTCAAACATTGTTAGATGTTTAAGCCCGAAGTTCTTTTTGTTTTTATTCAAAATTATCGATGAAAAAGTGAACGAACTTATTTAGCTCTTCAAATTGAAGGAATGAAATTCAATTGAGAGGCTACTTAGGGACAACTGTTTACGATCTCATTACTCTAACTACCCAGCTGTTAAACCGTTCGATTGTCCTAATTATCTACACCCTGGGGGCAATTAAAGTGAATCAACACATTTAATTAAGAAGCCAACAACAATCACAGGTGGGAACACTTGTCAATCAATTTGAATCAACAGGTAAGGCTCAATACACGTGATTACGTAGGTAAACAATATGGCGGCGTAAAACAAAAACAAACACACAAATTTTTTTTCCTGAATTTTGGCAAGTCAATAAAGCGAAATCGTTGTAAAAAGCAATGCAGATAAGTGAAAAATTTAACATTGTTTGAATGGGAAATGGTTTGGTGCAGAAAAATTCAACCCAATAAAGCGAATAACCCAATAAAGCGTAAGTCGATTAAGTGGAATCCACTGTATATGTATCACCATCTGAACATCTTAGTTCTTAATCAATAACAGCATCCGAGACAATGTAACTCAGCACACAGAACTATTTTGCCAAGGTCAAACCAATTCTTTCAAATAATTACACATAGAAATCATTAAACTACAATTATTTACTATAGAAACACAGTGGGAGGGTGGCCTGAAAAATGACTGATTGATAATAGAAACACAGTGGGTGGCCTGAAATGTGACTGATCAATAGTTTAGGTTCACCACTGATGATATTGTTTACCATTGTAACCATTTATATTTGACATAGTTCAGCCCTGACCAACATTCCATCACAATACAAAACAGAACATCATAACTGAGGAATATCTAGATGATACAAGTCATAAGTTTATGTCTATAATATAATAACTTTCTGTAAACATACTAACCACAGACGAGGGTGAGGGTTGTCTTCTATGAACTGTTGGGCGTCAGGTATACCAACTTTCTCCAACAAATCTCTGGTATCTCGCAAGGACTAAAAATATATATGTAATAAAAAATTTTGAACTTGTACTTTTTGGATAAATTATTTATAGGCATGGAAAACGGATTCAAAACTCAATTTAAAATATTGTATTTAACTTGCAACATCAATAAAGATTATTATTTTGTCTATTATTACTAAAAAAAATTAAAATCATGCAAACTTGGAAGGACATTATCAAATGAACCTTGACATGCATTTGTCTATCACTGTTAATACCAAAAATAAACTGTGACACATGATAGTTCAAAGGTCACTCGTTGTGTAAAGTCATGCTTTCATTAGACAAATAAAGACAAATTGTTTCGATATTGGAAATGAAATATAGCAAGACATTGTGAAATAATAGCAGTGAATCTTGTTTTGCAAGTTAACAGTTGAAAGATCCTCTAAGAAATATACTTTTCTGGGTTTTTTTGTTTGTCTGAATGGATTTAATGCCACTTTCAGCAATCTTTCAGCTGTATTATGGAGTCAAGGAAGCCAGATTTCCCAGAGAAAACCCTTGACCTGTGGTAGAAAAACTGGCAAACTGTGTAAATTAAGATTGGGAGTCGAGTTCCCCATGCCCGCAGTGAGACTTGAACCCACAACCTCGGTGTTGACAGACCATGTGATCAATAGTAGATTATCTACCTTACCCAATCGGCCACTGAAGCCCCTCTATACTTTTTTGTATAAAGAATAAGAAAAAACAACTCATGAAGAAATGCTAACCTGTTTGTGTTTTTGAATTTTAAGATAATGCATCAGATTGTAAAACTTGGATGACAAAGCATTTGTGTAACCTAGACTTACTTTGATCTCCATCTCTGCCATGCTTTCTTTTGTAGGATTTTCAGGGTCTTTCATAATTTCATCCAAAAGAACAGATTTGATCTGCAGGTCATTGAAGTTACAAATGTAACCACTGCTCAAGATGGGTTCCTACAAAAATTAAATCCCCACAATCTCTAATGTCTGTTTTGTTTAAAAGGGATTTATTGCTACTTTCAGCAATTTTAGCATGGCCTAATTGTTAACGGAGGAGGTAGCCAGAGTACCTGTATAATGCTCATTGGCAGTAAGGCTCAAACTTGAAACATCAGCATTTTAACAGGCTTTCAAGCTACTTTTTGCAAAAAATAAGGGCTTTTTTTAGGGCTAAATTCTCAAAAAATAAGGGCTAATTTTAGGAATTTTTTAGGGTTTTTTTTTTTTAAAAATAAGGGATAAAATGTGCTATTTTCTAATGATTTAAGACTGAAAAATTAGATTTTCTCACCATTTTGGGCAAAAAACAATAGTACAAAAGTTAATTACCAATTCAGAAGACCATTTGGATGACCATCAAATAGTCTCCTGGGGTGGCAAATGCATATTTCTGAAGTATACTAAAACTAGTTTCATTTAACTTTTATCTATTTTATGTTTATTTTTTATTTTTATTTTTGAAATTTTGAAAATTAAAAAATTAAGATTTTAACCAAAAAAAGTAGGGCTTTTTTAGTATTTTAAAGCTTTAATAAGGAATTTTATGGCTTTTTTTTAAAAAAAAGGAAAATTAAGAAAATAAGGGCCCGCTTGAAAGCCTGTTTTAATCCAATGATATATATAGACATAAAAATTTCACATTTTGAGCAGCATGAAACATTTAATTTATTTTAGATTAAATTTAAAGGGGAATGGGGAAAAATCCATTGATTTGTAGAAGTGTTCAACAATTTGTCCAAAATAATGTAACATTTTGTGACATCAGCACAACGGAAGCTATAAGCTGGTTCTAATTTACATATCAGTTTCAGACACCTTAAGGCAGGGATACAGAATTCATACTTTGATATAAGAATTATAAGAAATTGTGTGAACACATCAGATATTTGGAATTTAACACTGACATTGATTAACTGCACCATCCAATTATATCTATATAAATATATCAGTTAAAATTTTTAACGGAGGAGGTAGCCAGAGTACCTGTATAATGCTCATTAGCAGTAAGGCTCAAACTTGCAACATCAGCATTTTAACAGGCTTTCAAGCTACTTTTTGCAAAAAATAAGGGCTTTTTTTAGGGCTAAATTCTCAAAAAATAAGGGCTAATTTTAGGAAATTTTAGGGATTTAAAAAAAAAATAAGGGATAAAATGTGCTATTTTCTAATGATTTAAGACTGAAAAATTAGATTTTCTCACCATTTGCGGCACAAAACAATAGTACAAAAGTTAATTACCGATTCAGAATACAATTTGGATGATATTTCTGAAAGTATACTAAAGCTAGCTTCATTTAACTTTTATCTATTTTATGTTTATTTTTTATTTTTATTTTTGAAATTTTGAAAATTAAAAAATTAAGATTTTAACCAAAAAAGAAGGGCTTTTTTAGGATTTTAAAGCTTTAATTAGGAATTTTATGGCTGTTTGTAAAAAATAAGGAAAATTAAGAAAATAAGGGCCTGCTTGAAAGCCTGTTTTAATCCAATGATATATATAGACATAAAAATTTCACATTTTGAGCAGCATGAAACATTTAATTTATTTTAGATTAAATTTAAAGGGGAATGGGGAAAAATCCATTGATTTGTAGAAGTGTTCAACAATTTGTCCAAAATAATATAACATTTTGTGACATCAGCACAACGGAAGCTATAAGCTGGTTCTAATTTACATATCAGTTTCAGATACCTTAAGGCAGGGATACAGAATTCATACTTTGATATAAGAATTATAAGAAATTGTGTGAACACATCAGATATTTGGAATTTAACACTGACATTGATTAACTGCACCATCCAATTATATCTATATAAATATATCAGTTAAAATTTTTAACGGAGGAGGTAGCCAGAGTACCTGTATAATGCTCATTAGCAGTAAGGCTCAAACTTGCAACATCAGCATTTTAACAGGCTTTCAAGCTACTTTTTGCAAAAAATAAGGGCTTTTTTTAGGGCTAAATTCTCAAAAAATAAGGGCTAATTTTAGGAATTTTTAGGGATTTAAAAAAAAATAAGGGATAAAATGTGCTATTTTCTGATGATTTAAGACTGAAAAATTAGATTTTCTCACCATTTGCGGCACAAAACAATAGTACAAAAGTTAATTACCGATTCAGAATACAATTTGGATGATATTTCTGAAAGTATACTAAAGCTAGCTTCATTTAACTTTTATCTATTTTATGTTTATTTTTTATTTTTATTTTTGAAATTTTGAAAATTAAAAAATTAAGATTTTAACCAAAAAAGAAGGGCTTTTTTAGGATTTTAAAGCTTTAATTAGGAATTTTAGGGCTGTTTGTAAAAAATAAGGAAAATTAAGAAAATAAGGGCCCGCTTGAAAGCCTGTTTTAATCCAATGATATATATAGACATAAAAATTTCACATTTTGAGCAGCATGAAACATTTAATTTATTTTAGATTAAATTTAAAGGGGAATGGGGAAAAATCCATTGATTTGTAGAAGTGTTCAACAATTTGTCCAAAATAATGTAACATTTTGTGACATCAGCACAACGGAAGCTATAAGCTGGTTCTAATTTAGATATCAGTTTCAGATACCTTAAGGCAGGGATACAGGATTCATACTTTGATATAAGAATTATAAGAAATTGCGTGAACACATCAGATATTTGGAATTTAACACTGACATTGATTATCTGCACCATCCAATTATATCAGTTAAAATTTCACGACTCAAAATTTTACTTGCAACTATTTGCAAAAATAAATCTAAAATAGAAAATGTTATCCAATAAATAGTCACCATATTACACAGAGGTAATGATCATATTCCAATCAAAGTCCTAATGTACTGTTGACTACCTACCTCAGGGTCCAGGTTTCTAAAAATATACATTCTGGTTTTCTCCATCATGGCAAAGAGTTCTGGATTATCCTGAAAAAAAAGTTAATAAACATTTCTGCTACTCCAGACACAACAAGTGTGGACTGTGAGCACGCTCACAAGGGGATACCCCCAGCTTCGCTTTAAAGTCCAATTATCTCCCCTTAATGATATCCGAGGTCATTAAAATTCTTCATGAACATCTACATATAATGTACTTCCTTTATGCTAAGTTTCATTAAATTTCAGACAGACAGGGTGATTCCTATATACCCCCCAAACAAGTTTGCGGGGGGGTATATAAATTGTTGTAGAAAGGATACATAATATAGTAACAGATCCATTCATACAATCCTAATTATCGAGCAGAACTGCAAGTGGCGAGACTCTGAACGGGAGGCCCGAGAGAAATTCTGGATCAAAGAGCTCTGCTCTGTACACCCCAATGGAATAAACAAAAAACAATAAATATCATTAAAAATATAAACAATAAATTCATGAATATCAAGAAGTTAAAGATAAGATGGTTTATATAACTGTACAGTACTCCCTTATGTAATGACTGATAGATGTGATTCGAGAAAGTTCAAGATCAATAAAATCAGATCCGATCACATCACTACCGGATGCTGATGTACCAGTATCCAAATTTTATCGTTTATTAGAGATTGATATTGACACTGAAGAAGGCCATCAGTTGGTAGAAAATTTTGTCATATTTATTAATAGAATCATTTTTTAGTAGAAACATCTTTAAATTTGTATCGTTGCATAATTCTCTAGACTTATATATATATATATATATATATATATATATATATATATATATATATATATATATATATGCAGCCTAAATGCATCACATATTTCATGACATTACTTAGAAGGACCCTAACAGTGCCTCTGCATTCCAGTGGTCATGTGACGTTGTTCTCTAATTTGTTGTTGATGTCACATGAATGGCATACACTTGCAATTCTCAGAGATCACAGACATTTAGGTTATTTTTATAAATAATTTTTTGTTAACACAAAACTATTTTCCTTGCAAAATGACTTCATATTATTTATTGAGAATTTTTTTTTTAATTCACTTCACGACGGTGCCAACAAAATCAATATCAGCATTAGGCAGATTCTGATCACATTGGACGTGTCATATAGCTACCACCTGGAAGCCTCACATAAAGAATACAGAATAGTATCAGAGAGCAAACTTGCCAAAAATTGTGATCTTGAGTAATAAAAGAACTCTTACCTCTGCCCATTTCATGTCCCAGACATCTTTACGCTCAAACTTGAGGTGTTCTCCAACAATTTCTTTCCCATCCGAGTCAGTTATTCTAGTGTCAATGTCAAAGAAGGTCAAAACTCCACTGATGTCTATAATGGAAAGACGGCTGAAAAAAAGGCAAATTATTCCTAAATTCCTTAAATAAAAAGCATGTTATGCTTACAAAAAAAACACTCCTGATTGTATTTGAGGTTCTATTTTCATTCATGGCATCCATTTTTTTATTCAACTGATAAGTAGAGGTGAAGTAGAGAGTAGAACTGGGTCATAATCTCTGACAAAAAGAACATATATTTGAAGTTTTTAAACACCATTTGAAGCAATTTGCTGCTATATCATGGCAACTAATTTTTATGGTAGGAGAAAGACAGAGAATGCAAATTAAACTGTTAGTCTACTTGCACACGTTAATTAAGGTTAGGGAGCCTTGTTGACCAAGTGGTTAAGGTAGTTAGTGATCTTAGTGCAGAATTGACAAGGATTACCAGTTTTCCAGTCAAAGGTCGGGAGTTTTCACCTGGTACACTAGCTTCCTAAGCCCAATAAAAAAACTCAATGCCTTCAAAATTGCTGAAAAGCTTTCAAGCAACTTTTTGCAAAAACAACGGCTTTTTTAGGGATAAATTCTACAAAAAAAAGGGTTAATTTTAGGAATTTTAGGGGTTTTTAAAAAAATAATGGATAAAATGTGCTATTTTCTAATTATTTAAGACTGAAAAATTAAATTTACTCACCATTTTTGTCACAGAACAATAGTACAAAAGTTAATTACCAATTCAGAAGACCATTTGGATGACCATCAAATAGTCTCCTGGGTGGCAAATGCATACTTCTGAAAGTATACTAAAGCTAGCTTCATTTTACTTTAATCTATTTTATGTTTATTTTTTATTTTTATTTTTGAAATTTTGAAAATTAAAAAAATTAAGTTTTTAACCAAAAAAGTAGGGCTTTTTTAGGATTTTACAGCTTTAATTAGAAATTTTAGGGCTGTTTGTAAAAAAATCAGGAAAATTAGAAAAATAAGGGCACGCTTGAAAGCCTGCTGAAAGTAGAGTTAAATCCCATTCAAACCAAAGCAATAAATCAAGGTTGGAGCATTAGCAAAGTCATGTTGGAATACACAACTTTGGGTTTTCTCCTAAAACAATTTTTAAGAAACCTACAGACTTATAATAGTGTTGAATAATGGTAGATAAAACCCAATAGTTATACTGCAGTAATAGATATGATGACAACAGAATAATCTTTGCACATTTTATTGCAGAATGAGTTGTCTCCCCTATCTGAGGTTTTTTTTTTGTTCATTTACTAAATATCAAATTGACCACAGTATAGACCCCAAAATGTAATGAATTTCCTGCATAACTTAAAATTTCAACACACAAAATTTCAATTTTTTTTTTATTTACTTGGAATTACCTACTGATTTGTTCTAGGACATACCAGCATATAAAGCGAACATGTTTTTATGGTTTTTTTTAATGGTTTTTAATGTCACTGTCAGCAATTGTTCAGCTATATCATGGTGACCAGTTTTTATTGGGGAGGAAGCCAGAGTACCTGGTGTAAACCCTTGACCTAGGATAGGAAAACTGGCAATTCTTATCAACTAATATTGGAATGGAGCACATCCTGACTCCAATGAGACTCCAACCTTATTGTTGACATGTACGTCAATGACTTACTACATTAACCATTTGGCAACTGAGGCTCCCTCTAACAACACATTACCTAGATGTAGAATTCAGTGACAGCTGGTGGGGTCTACAGTTCAAAGCATATTTATGAGTCAGTGACAACATGGGCATGGAATATCTGTTTAATGTTCCAGACTCTCTGCCCTAAAATAAACATGATGTAACAGTAAACAAACAAAAAAATAAATAAGAAAACAACAAGGAATTCACTATGCCCTAAAAAAATTAAGATGTAAACAAAAATTTTTTAATCAACCGCAACAATATGTACTCTAAATCAACATGATGAAACAAAATACCAGAATAATCTGGTTATATGTGCTAAAAATAAACATCAAATAATACTTATTTTGTAATATATGACAAGACAGATATTGAATATCTGTTGAATGTCCCAAACTTTCTGCTCTGAAATGGACATCAATTAACAAAAATTGATCATAGACAGAAATGGCCGGATTTCGTTAAGCAGGAAGTAGGTAAGCAACAGACCTGAAATCAAATCCCACATGATGGGAGGCCAATGCCGATGCTGCATACCAAATCAAGAGAATGTGATTGGTAGTTGCTGAGAAAACTGTTATGAAAATTTTTTCCCTGCCCGCCCGCACAACATTCACCATTTTAATACCTGGATTTTCACACCGTGAAATCTGGCCAAAAATTATTCATCAGCAAGAACAGTGACATTGAATATCTGGTTTTATGCAACAAACTTAGTGCCATGAAATAGACATGCTGATTAGGAAGCTTTCTTTTTGCATATCGACAATCAAAAGAAATGAAGCCATTGTATTCATTTTCTGCTTATGACATGTAACAGTTTCTAAAAAGAATCTTCAAACTCAAAAAGCTTTACTTACAACTATCAGAACTTTATCTGAGGAGCACAAACAACAGATAGGGTCTTCTGTACTCTGTAAAAACAGGCATCACAGTTAATCAGTATATCAAAAACAAATTACCGTAAATAGCTGTGTATACTGCTCTCTAATGTATAATATGCATCCAATATGATGTTCTTATTCAATTAATTTAACTGTAACCTATTTGTCCTCTTGTGTATAAAACCCATTCACTCCATAAGAAAATAAGGGATTATTATAACAAGCCATATACCTCATTCTCTGGAGGAAAAGTCTACCAGCTATAGGTCTTATAATAAAAACTAAAGATATTTAAGTTTCCAAATAACTTCTGTTGACAGCGGTATGTGAACTTCTGTTGACAGGTGTATGTGAACTTCTGTTGACAGCGGTATGCCAATTTTAAAGGTATAATTAACACTGATGAAAATAACTTTGATCCAATTAATTGTTATAAACAATAAGGAATGGTCATTGGCATCATAAAATAGGTCATTAAAGAAATAAAAAACAATAAAATATACTTGTAGCTTTAAAGTTTCACAAAAAAGAATAAGTTTTCTGAACTTTAATGGTTACTATCTCTTAATGTTAATAAAGAAAACCAGTGCCACGACACTCATATCAATGCACTTTTGTTTGTTTGAATGGTTTTAATGCCTCTTTCAGCTATATCATGGCGTCCATTTTGTATTGCGGGAGGAAGTTGGAGTACCCCGATAAAAACCTTGACCTTCGGTAGGATAACTGACAATCCTTGTCAATTAAAACTGGATTCTAGAGCACCCATTCCAAGTCAGACTTGAAACAGCAATCTCAGTGTTGACAGACCAGGTGATCAATAGTAGACAACTAACTTAACCACTCAGCAACCAAGGCCCCTGCATTTTTGTTTTATGCCATTTTAAAAGAGATAAATGAGACACAACCAAATACAGACCTATTTTCCTGTTATCTAATGGAAAAAGAAATCAATTATCTCTGTGGAAATCACATAACATAAGGGAGATCAGAGATAGGAAAAAACCAAGTTATTCTCAATTATATTTCATTTGACTTTCAATAGATATTGACTAATAAGAAGAATATTTGTTGTGGATCTTAAATTATGTTGTAAGTCTGGAATACAACACAGATATATAATACATGTAGAATGAGGTATTGTGCCATGTTCTCAGAATTGTGTGCAACACTAGGAACAACAAACAACCAGTATATGTGTAGCATGAATCTTTCTCAGTAGGTTAATTGCCAACTCCACTAGCTGTAGTAGTGGAGATCTCCTTAAGTGGTGTGAGATGTTCAAGGATCGAACCAAGCAGGGCACATATAAGAATGTTTTACCTTAACATCACTGCAAGTTTTTGTATCATACATTAATAAACAATTTCATTTGGAATTTAAAGATTCAATTATTTAAACAAGAGGCCACAAGGGTTACGCTTTTAAATACCACATATGTGTGTATATAAATGAATGGAACTGCACAAAAGAAAACATTGCACAACTGATACCATTTACATTTAAATGTGTCCACGTATATTCTCACATAAGGGAATTTGTTGATCATGTTTTGAAACTTTAATGGTGATTTTCTAACCCCTCCAGGTCTGATGACAATTTTCTTTTGATAATATTATTACATAATTTTGAATAGAAAACTAAAAAATTATTAATAAATACTTAATTTTACATGCAAAATGACAATCAATGACAGACCTATGGGTTTTAATTGGTTATACCTAAAACATAAACTTGTGCATGGATCAGACATAATATTTTCAGATGTTTTATTACTGTTCCAAATAAGATTTCGTATTTTTTTATTACAAACATCAGTATTTTGTCTATAAACATCACAGGGAGATGACAAATGTAGTCTCGCCAAAAACAGGGAATGATGAGTGGCAGACATTATATCTGGGAACCAGTTATGTTCTCTGTGCCGGAGAGTGAAGCATTTGCTGCTTCATCAATAACACTACACAGTAGCACTAATTGAGTGATGTTTTCTAACAGGGAGACTAATCAAGTTAAGAAAAGACTTTTTTCTTCATTTTTGGTATTTTTTCTTACGGGGTATGTTTAAATGGATCTTATATAAACATGACATTAAAATGGGATGGCTATCAACATACAATACACAGAAGGTAAACAACAGATTAAGGCGACAACAATTAGTTACCTGGCGTTTGGCATAAAAATTCTACAGACAGTGAAAAGTATTTAAAATACACAAAATAAAAGTATACAATTATCGTTAACAAAAATAATGTTGATCTAAATGTTACATGTAAGTCTACTTTGAAATAATTTTTACAAGGAATATTAAGTGTTATATTTTTATTTAATATCTATAAGGATTTTCGCTAAGCATGTTTTTTTTAAGCATTTGTTAAAATTTTGGAACTCCTTTAGTTTTATTCATTTCCAAGCATGTTTTTCCCAATTGAGTCCCAACTTTTTTTTTCATAACTACATAACAAACATTTAAAAAGGTAACTGACAAAAACATGATGAAAAACTTGATTTCTCTTCATGGCTTTTGACACGTGAAATGGCTTTTTTCCATACAAAACCTAAAAAAAAAATTCTAGAGAAACACGATTCCGAGTGGGCAGGGGAGGCAATCAGGAAGTTACGTATGGACAGGTGGAAAAAGCTAAATCCACGGGATCTGTAGTGTATGTCTCTAAATATTTATAAATTACCTGAAAAGCCTTGGAAAAGTCCACTTCCTCTTGTGCAGCGCCACCTGTTGGTTGCTCATCAATATGGTGCAATCTGAAAATCCAGCAGTGAATGAATTTCAAGCCTGCTTTATAACTGTAACAAACCTTCAACTCTCTCATACATGATTATATAGTGAAACCTATGAAAACTGGAATTCTCCCAATGTGTAATGATAATTATGGTCCTGATTCCCTCCTCCCCTTTAACAAAATTGTACAGATAGCATATCTAGAATTTATTTATATGTTTCTGGTTTCAAATAATTTAACTTGAACTTTTTTTACTTTTAGTGTACAATACTCACCCAGGCAAATCGGATGTACTCTTTTAAGAAAAAAAGTGATTATTGTACAAATATGAAAACATTTCTGGAAAAAACTTTATATAAAATACACGAGTCATACATATAGATTAATTTTCTTTTCCCCAAACCAAAATTCACAGTGTGAATACATGTATAGTAAATGCCAAACCCCTTGGAAAAATGTTTTTGCTTGCATTTTTTTTATTATTCTATATTTTACCTTTTTATTAAGAAAATTCAGTAGAAAAAATGTAGATACGATAACCTGTCCATGTTTTATGATATGCCTAATTGTTTAGTTGTTACAAATCGTCCTTGACTTTTACTAAATTTTTACATACCGTAAAAAGTGTCGTATTGTCCGCAGTTTTTTTCTTTTAATCTAAGTCGGAAAGGAATGGTGCGGATTATACGTAAATACAAACTCGGTAGAGTTTTTTTTTGACCCGTTGATTGTTGTTACTGGCGGTCGCCATTTTGTTGTTGTGTTAGATGCGGTATTTTCGTACTATTCTAACGTGATTCTTTTATAAACTTTCATTATGTATACTTTGTAATGATATTAATTTTACTTAAATTATTTTTATTTATGATTTTAATTATATATGACAAATAAAAATTGAAACGGATACGAAAATAGAGGATGTTTAAACCAGCTATGCGTAAAATGCAAATGGCGTCGTTATGTAATGTTACAGTACGTTGCAGAAGATCGATGTTTTGGTTGCAATCTTTGAGGGATTGAAATAAAACGTGTTATCTTTTTTCTTTTCTTTGTTTACGTTGATAAATGAAAGTTGACAAATCGGTTTGGTTTCGAAATGTGTGAGTATTCGTTTAACAATGATCAACATAGACGATATGACAATGCACTATTTTTAATTTTATTTATTACAATCGTAAGAAATAAATAAAACGATAAACATTAATGATATTTTAGAAGAGAATAAATTACATATTACAGTAAAAACTTTTTAAAAAGCGCGCCCAAGTCGGACTCGGATGTCATCATCATGACGCGTTTTGTAAAAACTTGTACGTGCGGATTGTACATGCATATAAGAATTTTTCCGCAATTTTCTGGTCCAAGAAAGGGGTGCGGACAATACGTAAATGCGGACTATACGCAACGTTTTACGGTAATAAGTCAGCCATTTTTGTTTCTATAGGAACATCTTATGATGTTTACAAATGTTTGTCTGCTTTCGTAACATTCAATGGTATTCGGACAAATCGCGAGACTTTTCCGGCCTTAACTGCAGTCGCAGACGACATCGCCCGAAGGATTTCGAGTAGACAACAACTGATTGTTCCTAAAGTACACTTCTCTTCTAATTGAGGTCAAATTTTAGTATGGAAAATCGCCCTTTCAAAATTTTAAAACTGCCATATTTCAAAACGCTGAATATCTTGAGGAAATAATTATTGATTTCGAAAAGTACCCTTCTTGATCTACAAAAGGAGCATAAGCTGAACCATACGCAGTAAGCCGTTTTCATTCTTCAAGCAAAAAACCCTCTTCAGAATATGTCAACACTTACTATAGTGATTGTATTTTGTTCTCACGAAATTCCTAAAATTTATTTTTCAGTACGTTTTTTTTTCTGAAATTTCTGAAATTACTGAAAAGTTTTGCAGAAACCATATTCAAAATTTGTCAGGAAACAGCAAACCAGCAGTTTGTAAAGCATGATCTGGATTTACCTTTCAGTCCCAGTTCGCCTGCGTCCTGCCACTTCCAGTGTGGACAATTTCTTTGGATTTTTAAATTGCCAGGTATAAAAAGCTTCCTTTGACGCTGAGATAATGTGTGTCTTTGTCATGGTTAGGTAAACTGGGTCTATCTCGACATACTTAGAATCCAGAGGAGTTCCAATTGAGTTACACAGGACCAGAACATACTGAAAAATGTAATATTTAGTTAAAATTCTCAGGTTCAAAAATTCTCAGTTGAACCTATTCAGTGTTTTATCTCCATTCACATATATTCAATTTCATAAAAATGATTTTGATTGATCATTTCTTTCTTTGGCTATGGATACACACCTGATTTGTTGTTTCATCTGCTTTAGTTGCTAGGCAACAGTAGTCTCCACAGGCAGTGATGGCTATAAGATTTCTTACATACTTGACATATTTCTAAAAATAAATAAAACCTCAAAACATGAGTTACAAAGTTTGTCATAACTTTATAATAATGAAAAATTCCATTACAAATATTATAAATAAATAAACAATACAAAGTATAGCAGTAGGTTCAGTAGTCCCCCTCTTACACGATCCCCTCATCACTGATCACCCACTTTATCCAGGCCAAAATCCTGATGCATTAAGTGCTTCAAATGTAAAATTACCTCTCGTGAATGACCACCCCTTAAACATGATCAGTGACCACAATTTTTGACACAGCAACGTAAATTCCTTCACAAATGCCTTTTTTCACTGACCTGATGTTTATTTTGGAAGTCTCAAATAGATTGGGTTATATTATCCAAAAACCAGTTCAACAATCAGTAAACAAAATGCAGAAATTGTGTAAAAAAAAAGGTTTCACGCTGGATTGAAGGGGAAAACAAGTAGGATATTGTAGATCAGTTTGATTTCGGTATTACAGAAATCAGGTTTATTATAAAAAGACTAAAATATTCAAATGAAGATAATAGTACCAATATAATCATAAATCAAAATTTACAATGTTGTCAAAGATCGCTGGTGTCCGTAACATGTGAAACCGGAAACAGAGAAAAACCTGGATTTTTCCAAACTTAACGAAACCTTAATGAACTACAAAGTGGAATATGGGCAGACAATAAAAGTTATAAAAACAATAATAAATCAAATGAAACAGGAACAGAAACATTCATCATTAAAGGGAAACTTCGCAAAAAAATGAAAATTTTATATGTTATTCTTCAAATAAAAAGAAATATAATTGCCTTTCGATGTTTTATTGTATTCTTTACCGTTACGCTTCTAGAGTGGATTAAAGGTGGTAAAATTTTGTGTATGGGGGCCGCCATATTGACAGTATTTACCACAAGATTGTGTTTGTGACGTAATAAATGTAATTATCCAGTAAATATGATAAATAATCCAGTTTAAATATATGTTTTTCTGCCTATGCTCTTTGAAGAATATAAAGACTGTGGCAATACTAATGACCAACTGACAACATAAGATTAAAAAATACGTCTTAATGTTGTAATGATCCTTTTGTATTAATAAAAGTACTTTTAGACACAATTTTTATTTTTACCTGTCTTTATTAACTCAAAACGAATTTACATAAATAATAATTGTAAATAAAAGATATATTTATATGTTATTATTTTTAAACATAAAATAAAATTCCGTAGCTAATTTTGCACGTCTTGAAACGGCAGTTGTACCTGGACGTGAAAATTTTACAGGTAAATCATTACTTGTTTATGAAGGGTAATTAACAGAACTAGCAGGTAAACAGACAGGATGTTTATTGCAATTACTAGATTATTTGACGCTGACTTTGAAGTATGAATATTCGGACATTTTCAAAAGCTAACCAGATAAAAGGTTAATCATGTAAATCATGAGAAGTTGCATTATATGTCGCGAAAGCATCCTATTTTGTTTGTTTTTTTAATATGTGTTAATTTGGCATTTGAATTTTTTATTGTAACATGTCTTATAGCAGTTCAATTTATTGAGATTTGATTAACTATTATCACACATTTTCATAAATACAATAACATGTATTAAACATAACAATAAAAAAAGTATCAACTGCCACAAAACTGTTCATTAAAAAAAGGTTTCTTTGTCATTTGTCTACAAATTGATTGAATTATAATGAAGTACTATTAGAACTAGAAGTAGAAAATTACATCATTGTGACAAATCTGTTAAAAGTATTTCAACATATTTAACTTAAATTTGTGTGGAGTAAATCCCCCCAATTTTTTTTTTACTACGTTTCTATCATTGCAATACTCATTGCAACATTATCAGCATCCTATATTTGCAATCTCCGGCATTAAATTCATATCTGCTCCGGAAACTTTCACGTATTTTTGCTTTGAACTGGTTTCCGGTTGTATTTTAAACCTACGCTTTATATACCAAATAAAAGATAAAAGGGTACCAGTTGACTTTGTGGCACGTAAACATAATTAACATGACGCTGTATCAAAAAACGAAGATTTCTTAACAAAATGGGAATAAAATTTGAAAGGTGACATCAGGTGATTCTACAAAATGAAAGGGAGACTACACTTCGCTTTTTAAGATGATCGAGGGCGAAGTGGGACCACGATAAGGCGACTTCTTCGCCCGAGTCGCCCTCCAACGCGAGCCCTGCTCCATAAGTGAATTTTTTACACGGTAAATTTATCATTATTAATGTTATGATGCCATTAATCAATCAATAAGAAGACTGTGATACTATATACACAATGCTCTTGCTCACCTCTCCATTTTTAGTGTCCCAGAAAATGACACAGTGTTCCACTCTCTCTGGCTTGGTAAATGAATAAACCACAGTATTGGAACAGAAGCCCCACTAAAACATAAACAATACAAATCAACAACAGTAACAGTTAAAATTCAATATTTCAAGTTTTCTTCATTAAAAATGCCAAAAATAACTGGCGATTGTTCCTGGAAAATATACCTCACTACCTGGGGAATGTAAGTCCGAGATTATTACTTGTCTGTTTTGTTGCAGCATAACCTTGGTAAAGGTTAGGGATCCTTTTAACTGGTACACCTGCTGTATCATGTGACTGTTCTAAGCCAGTAAGTTAAGTCTTTATGTTTGTATGTTACAGTATTAGGGATCCTTTTAACTGGTACACCTACTGTATCATGTGACTGTTCTAAGCCAGTAAGTTAAGTCTTTATGTTTGTATGTTACAGTATTTGTTTTATTTTAATGTGTTATGTCATTTAAGTAATAATTGTGTTTAATTTATCTCCCTTTAGTTATTAATTGGTAGGTTTGTTTGGTATATCTCCCTTTAATGATTAATTGGTAGGTTTGTGTTTTGTTTATCTCCCCTTTAGTTATTAATTGGAAGGTTTGTGTTTGGTTTATCTCCCCTTTAGTTATTAATTGGTAGGTTTATGTTTGGCTTATCTCCCCTTTAGTTATTAATTGGTAGGTTTGTGTTTGGTTTATCTCCCCTTTACTGATTTGGTTTATCTCCTCTTTATCATCACATTTTTTCTATAGATTTATATTTGCACGTTGCACATCTACTCCAAGTAGGCAGGGTAGACAACTCCAAAGAGTGGGCAAGGTAGACAACTCCAAGAGGTGTGAAGGGTAGATAAGTTCACATTTTTGCCAACCCTTAGCCCACTCTAACTGAGGACAAGTAGAAAAAGCAAAATTCACCTAAACGAGAATAGTGTATATGATGCAAAGATATGTACCTTATAATCAGGCCTAATATTAGCAAAATAGATGAAGCTGTCCACTGCTAAGGCTATTCTTAAACTGCCTCCCTCCCACGAACATGAAGCTATCTGTTTTCCTGGCACCTTTAGAGTTCTCAGATGCTGCAATAAATATTAATCAAGATAAACCATGTAACAAAACAATTTCATTAGTTTTACTGTTAAGCAAGTATTTTTTCACAATACACAGATTTGCACCAATGAACACATTTAATATGAGCAAACATATTTTTTGTACACCGTAAAAAGCATTGATACTTTGCACACAATATTTAATAACTCTTATGTATTGACCTGAAATTTATTAGACAGCAAACTAAAGCCACTGGAATGAAATTCTGATTGAACAGTAGGGTACCTCCAACTATAAAAACTTGTAGGGTACCTCCAACTATAAAAACTGCACAAATTTAAACACTAGTAGTAAAATTACATTAGGGCTATTTGAGAAAAAATTTAATGGTAGGTGGGTTTAAATGAAACCTTACTTCAACACCTATGATGCACAATTCACGTTTTCTTTACAATTTAATCCCAGGACCCAAACCACCATTACAATATCATATAAAATTAATTTTTCCCACCTCATGTTTTTTGGAATAGCCCCTACAGATGAGATCTGTTTGAAGAAACTGAGAATTCACTGCTGACATCTCTGATGAAAAACTAAACACCAGAAAAATAATACATTATATAAACCATAACAGTATGAATTTGATTAGGAAAATCAAGAACAGACCTTCAGCCAACATACTTATTTTTGTGATTTATCCGAAATATTATTATGACCCCTTTTTATGAAAGTAAAAAATAGTTGCTTCTAGACTCACAATAGACTTTTTGATGAAATACACTAAAATAACCTACCTCTCCAAAAGGAGCATAAAACTGTACAACGTTCACTTCTTTCTCTTGTCCCAAAGCTCTTTGTGACCCAGCTACAGCCAACACAGAACCAGTATGGTTCCATGCTATCTGTGACACCTGCATTCCTGTGTCTATCAGAACAGGATCTGACAAGAAATACAAACTGCATGAACAAAATGGGAGTTAAAAAGCAATATTTTAAATAAACCAACCATTGTTGTAGATGAAATTTGATGTCAACAAAGAGCTGCGAAATTTCTTTCACATATTTAGAGATAAAATTGAACCTAAAATTGATCCATTAGGAATATTTTCATAGATGATAATTTTATTTTGATTTTTTACATGTGTAGAATGAGAGAAATTTGAATGTATGTACCTTATCTTCTGGACGAAAAGTCAATACTTTTTATCTTGGGAGTCCTATCCTCGACCTATCGTCCAAATCGACTTATCTAAGGCTTGAATCAGAAAAAGTCGATATGAAAAATTTTCGTGTACTGAAAATTTCAGTTTTCTTTTGCAGGATTCTAAGGACACTGTATGCAATGTTACTGCATTCATTTTTGTATAAATAAACGAAATAAATTATGCTTTGACATGTTTTGTTTATCTTTATTTTTCTGCGATTTTGGTTGCAGGAAGTATATTGTGCTTTATAAAGAAGGGAAACAAAACCGGAGAAACTATGTTTCAGATATCGTTAAAATTTATAAATTAAATGAATTGGTTAATTTTGTTTTTTGTAGTTTAAAAACAAAAATTTGATATAATCAGAGAAACCATCCAACAAACAGGACAAAGAAAACCTAACAAGAACAATTCAACTTTCCCGATTGTCATGAATTTTAGTGCTCCTATGAACGGCGTTTTGACACATACAAATAAACATCCGGAACATGCCCGTCAGTTTATATTTATTAAAAAATGGCTGGATATATTACGGCATGGTTTTCGTGTATTCATATGGGTCTTTCGTTTCGAATTAATGTCAAACTGGGCAATTAAAGGAACAAACATTGATTATTATCTTGACACGTTGATTGAAGCCAGGTTTAAATTTGAAAATGAGAAAATTAGCTAGGGATGCTCTGTCGGTTTGACTTGGGGCTATGTGGATCAATCACCTGTTCAGGTGACAGGTGTTCAGCCAGGTATGATAATACTTTTAATTAATAAAATAATTGACATGAAATGATTGTTTTAAGGAGATAATAACCCACATGACATCAATAAACCCGCACTTCTCTCCTTCACAGACGGTGACATTTTAAAGCGAAGTTTTGTACACATTTTATAACGATCTACCCCTTAACAAAGTTTATTAAACAATTTTATTCTAAATATTAACTACTTGCCAATATATGGTTGGTGACATAGAATCTTTCTAGAGCTGGAATACTTACCAAAGTTAATGGTCACGGATACCTCGACTAACGGACAGAATTAGACTTATCTATGTTTTTTTACCCAAATTTTACCAAAAATCGTCTATTCGACTTATCATCAACATCCACTAAACGTGCGGAAAATACTGCATATATTTAAATGTAAAGTAAGCACTTATCAGTTATCCATACAATTCTATATAGAACCAAAGACATTTAAATATTCCAGAACTTACTTTCATCAAGTTCACTTCTCATGATTTGACATCTGCCAGAATCAAAACAAATGGCCAAACTTGGACAGTTAGGTTCTACGTAACCATTGACACCATTGTACCACTCTAGTCCAGCGATACGTAAAGCACCGCTGACTCCAGACAGGCAGTAAATCTGTACTTTGGACTGAAAATGTTTAACGAGGTAAAATGTGCCGGAATATAAAACAGGAATAGAACAAGTATATTTAAAAAGCTGGCAGAATTTTTGTTATGGAAAATGTTGGTGGAAAAATCAAATTATTTGAATGCCTTTTGAAACTGCAGTATTGTTTGTGCATATTTTCTTTGTCATGTAAGATATTTTGTTTTCTAAAAAATAATAGTAATTTATAGTGAGTTATCTCCCCTAGCTATTAATGAGTTATCTCCCTTATATGTCAAGTGCCTTAATAAATAGGGCATGGTTTACAATTTGTTGGAAGAAGGTTTTAGGTCTGTGTATAAAAAATGTAGGACAAGTTGATTACACGAAATAGGTAAATTCTGCTGCAAATGTTCTGAAAAATGAGTAAGTTCCAATGTCCGGAAAATAAGGAAAAATCTTTCTGTAAAGTTTAAGATATCTGGGTTGAAAACTGCAGGAGGAGTTGATTATACAAAATAGGTACTGTCTTCTGCATGTGTCCTGAAAAATGACTTAGTTCCCATGTCTGGAAAATTAGGAAAAAACTCCTGGAACAATTCCATAATAGCAGATCCACAACTTCAATACATGTGCAATCTTTCTGTAAAGTTTAAGAGATCTGGGTTGAAAACTGTATAAGGAGTTGATTATACAAAAAAGTTACCATCTTCTGCATATGTCCTGAAAAATGACTAAGTTCCCATGTCTGGAAAATTAGGAAAAAAATCCTGCAACAATTCCATAATAGCAGATGCACAACTTCAATACATGTGCAATCTTTTTGTGAAGTTTCAGAGATCTGGGTTGAAAACTGTATGAGGAGTTGATTATACAAAATAGATACCCTATTTTCGATGCACGCCCATCCACCCGCCCGACTTCACCATACTATAACCTGTCTTTGCACTTTGGCAACCCATCTAAAAATGGCAGTGAATAATCTGCATAACACAAAAATTCCTTATCCAGGTTTTTCTGGTTCTAAGAAATACCTGTAATTAATATCTGGACATCTGGTTTGAAAATAGATGTCAATCAATGTTAATTTTTTGATGAATTTTACAATTTCCCTTTAAATAATAATTCACTAAAATGCTATTTAAAAATATTTTAAACTAAACATTTTCTAAATATCACCTATTAAGAAAATGTTTAGCTTAAAATATTTTAATATCCATTTTATAACATGACAGAAAACTGTTATTAAATTGCATGGTTGAGTAAGAAAGTTATATGAGTACAGTTTAACTAAGGAACAGTTTTAAAATCTCATTGATTGTTTGTCTAAAACTATTTTTACTGAATATAAAAATAAAGCAGGAAAGGTCAGATTGCTTCTTTCTGTAGTCATACTATTCCTGAGTACAATGTTCAAATGGAACAACCCAAATCTAATTACATGTGCTAAAATGAATGTTTGTAAAAATTATCAATAAACTAAAATTACAAATCTGTGTGACCCCCATATCAGTCTACATAAACAATGTCAGGGTAAAAGAAAATAACAATCAAACTTTAAACAGAATTCCATGGCATGGTGTTACTTACTATAAAGTTGCCTGTGTTGTCATAGATATGAATCTCTCCGTTGGTCATACCGAACAACAAGATTTTACCATCAGCTGACCACTACAAAGTAGAACAATAAAAATATAATAAGCTTTTGAAACTGAAATATAAACAATCAGTATAAACATTAAGGGGAGATTATTATTATTTTTAAGACAATTTTCAAAGCTGAGGCCATATTGACTCCATTCCATACGCCCTAAAACTATATTAAGGATATCACTTCCACCACACGAGCTTGAGTGTTCCTTAATGGCAGCCATTATATGAACAAAAATATAAAACATGTTTTAACAAACTGTGCCTAGTTGAAAATGTCTAATAAATTTGTTATTTTTTAATGGTATCAACAAGACAGAAAGTCCCTAAAACTTAAGAAATTAGATGATCTATCAGGTGCTATATTATGTTTGTAAGCAGCAGGCGGTCTTTTTGACACTGATCTTCTGCCCAAGGAAGTGGCTCCAAAATGTCTATATTAATATCCATTTTATCTTAAAAATGGTTATTTCAAAACCATAAATAAATGTAAAATGCAGCATATGCAAGAAAAGGTCGTTGTTAATGATACTTAATTCTATCATTTTCTGTTATCAATGAAACTGGAAAACTGTATTTTATGAAGTACCTTAATTCATCGTTTGCTAGTACCTTTAATTCTATGAATATTTGTATTCCATGAAAATAATAAATGAATCTGTAATATTACTCAAAAAGTAAAAAGTAGAAGATTTCACTCACGTACTTAGGGAGCACAATAAGTAAGAACAATGCAATATCCATCAGTAATAGATTGCAGAAAGCAAACATATCTTTCCACCAATTGAATAAAATATGGAAGAGCAGCAACATCAGCCTTAAAACTAAAATCAAGACATATAATAGCCATGTTTTATCCATTCTACTCTATGGGGCGGAATGATGGAGAACTACCCAGAAAGACAACCAGAGACTTCCAGGATTCCACATAAAATGCCTGAGGAAAATATGCAGAATATACTGGCCAAGAAATGTTACCAATGAAGCCCTATACAAAACAACTGACCAAACTAACATCACTGATCTCTTTATGCAAAGAAGATGATGAAAAGAAAAATAGGGGTTTCTGAATGAAATTTTTGTCATTTAGAAAACTAGAGGCTCCCAGGAGCCTGTATCGCTCACCTGAACCTGAAACCAAACAACCCTTTTTTATCCAGCTTTTCTTTGCTATAAGGAATTGCCCAACACTTCTGCAAAAATCATTAATTTTGACCTTTTAAGGGAAATAACTCCTATAAGGAGGATCTTTTGATGGTTACAGGGAGAAGGGAGGTTCACTTCAAATTTGCTGTACCTGTTATACTTTTTTAACTATCAGTCGAAAACTCTCTCGACCCCCCCACCCCCCCCCCCCTTTTTTCATTTTTTCTATTTTAATCCAACGTAGCTATGTAGGTAGTCAGGTGTCATGATTTGCACAATTTTGGTAGAGGACATCCTGAAGATGATGTGTGCAATTTTTCAAAGCAGTCCTTTCATTGGTTTAAGAGGAGAAGATTTTTTAAAATCAAGTAAAATTGATTAAAAAAATGTTCAAGGAGAATAATTCCTAAATGGTCCATCAGACAATCTTGACCCTAAAGTCATTTTTGTAGCCCTCATAGAGCAGAACAATTAAGCAATGCTAACTTTTTCTCTAGTTCTAATAATTTTCAAGATTTTGAGGCAAAAATGGTAAAAATCATCAATTTTGACAATTAAAGGGCAATAACTCCTATAAGGAGTCATCATACAACTTCAACCCAATGGAGTGTTTCTTAGAGCTTTTGATGCAGATGAAGGCATGTCTCTTCGGTTTTCCTGTATCTGTTACACTTTTTTAAATGTAAGCCAAAAACTGTATTTACCGCCCCCCCCCCCCCCCCCCCCCCGATCCTATTTTTAGCCATGGTGGCCATGTTGGTTAATCTGCAGTCATGGTTGGTGCAAACTTGGTTGAGGACATTTGACAGATGATGTGTACAAAGTTTCAAAGCAGTACTTTCAGTTGTTTCAGAGGAGAAGATTTTAAAAAATCAATTAAAACCGATTAAAACTAGAGGCTCCCAGGAGCCTGTATCGTTCACCTGAACCTGAAACCAAACAACCCTTTTTTTTGCTATAAGGAATTGCCCAACACTTCTGCAAAAATCATTAATTTTGACCTTTTAAGGGAAATAACTCCTATAATGAGGATCTTTTGATGGTTAGAGGGAGAAGGGAGGTTCACTTCAAATTTGCTGTACCTGTTATACTTTTTTAACTATCAGTCGAAAACTCTCTCGACCCCCCCCCCCCCTTTTTTCATTTTTTCTATTTTAATCCAACGTAGCTATGTAGGTAGTCAGGTGTCATGATTTGCACAATTTTGGTAGAGGACATCCTGAAGATGATGTGTGCAATTTTTCAAAGCAGTCCTTTCATTGGTTTAAGAGGAGAAGATTTTTTAAAATCAAGTAAAATTGATTAAAAAAATGTTCAAGGAGAATAATTCCTAAACGGTCCATCAGACAATCTTGACCCTAAAGTCATTTTTGTAGCCCTCATAGAGCAGAACAATTAAGCAATGCTAACTTTTTCTCTAGTTCTAATAATTTTCAAGATTTTGAGGCAAAAATGGTAAAAATCATCAATTTTGACAATTAAAGGGCAATAACTCCTATAAGGAGTCATCATACAACTTCAACCCAATGGAGTGTTTCTTAGAGCTTTTGATGCAGATGAAGGCATGTCTCTTCGGTTTTCCTGTATCTGTTACACTTTTTTAAATATAAGCCAAAAACTGTATTTTACCGCCCCCCCCCCCCCCATCCTATTTTTAGCCATGGTGGCCATGTTGGTTAATCTGCAGTCATGGTTGGTGCAAACTTGGTTGAGGACATTTGACAGATGATGTGTACAAAGTTTCAAAGGAGTACTTTCAGTTGTTTCAGAGGAGAAGATTTTAAAAAATCAATTAAAACCGATTAAAACTAGAGGCTCCCAGGAGCCTGTATCGCTCACCTGAACCTGAAACCAAACAACCCTTTTTTTTGCTATAAGGAATTGCCCAACACTTCTGCAAAAATCATTAATTTTGACCTTTTAAGGGAAATAACTCCTATAAGGAGGATCTTTTGATGGTTAGAGGGAGAAGGGAGGTTCACTTTAAATTTGCTGTACCTGTTATACTTTTTTAACTATCAGTTGAAAACTCTCTCGACCACCCCCCCTCCCCCCCCTTTTTTCATTTTTTCTATTTTAATCCAACGTAGCTATGTAGGTAGTCAGGTGTCATGATTTGCACAATTTTGGTAGAGGACATCCTAAAGATGATGTGTGCAATGTTTCAAAGCAGTCCTTTCATTGGTTTAAGAGGAGAAGATTTTTTTAAATCAAGTAAAATTGATTAAAAAAATGTTCAAGGAGAATAATTCCTAAACGGTTCATCAGACAATCTTGACCCTTAAGTCATTTTTATAGCCCTCATAGAGCAGAACAATTAAGCAATGCTAATTTTTTCTCTAGTTCTAATAATTTTCAAGATTTTGAGGCAAAAATGTCAAAAATAATCAATTTCGACAATTAAAGGGCAATAACTCCTATAAGGAGTCATCATACAACTTCAACCCAATGGAGTGTTTCGTAGAGATTTTGATGCAGATGAAGGCATGTCTCTTCGGTTTTCCTGTATCTGCTACACTTTTTTAAATATAAGCCAAAAACTGTATTTTACCCGCCCCCCCCCCCCCCCCATCCTTTTTTTAGCCATGGTGGCCATGTTGGTTAACCTGCAGCCATGGTTGGTGCAAAATTGGTTGAGGACATTTGACGGATGATGTGTACAAAGTTTCAAAGCAGTACTTTCAGTTGTTTCAGAGGAGAAGATTTTAAAAAATCAATTAAAACCGATTAAAAAAAACAGTTCAAGGGGAATAACTCTTAAACGGTTAATCAGACAATCTTGACCCTTAAGTCATTTTTGTAGCCCTCATAGAGCAGAACAATTAAGCAATGCTAACTTTTTCTCTAGTTCTAATAATTTTCAAGATTTTGAGGCATAAATGATCAATTTTGACAATTAAAGGGCAATAACTCCTACAAGGAGTCATCATACAACTTTGACCCAATGGAGTGTTTTGTAGAGCTTTAGATGCTGAAGAAGGAAGGTCTCTTCGGTTTTCCTGTATCTGTTATACTTTTTGAACTATAAGCAAAAAACTGTATTTTGACCCCTCTGTTCTATTTTTAGCCATGGCGGCCATGTTGGTTGGTCTGAGGCCATGATTTGGGCAAACTTGGTAGAGGGCATTTTACTGATGATGTATGCAAAGTTTCAAAGCAATCCCTTCAGTGGTTTTGGAGGAGAAGATTTTTGAAGAAAAGTTAACAACGACGACGACGACGCCAAGTGATGGCAATAGCTCACATGACCCTTCGGGTCAGGTGAGCTAAAAACTGGTCAAAAAGTGCTAAAAAATGGTATTTTTTGGTCAAAATTACCTCCCTTGTTAAAAAATTCTTTTCATTATTTTTGCCAATACCAAACTCATTTATGCAAAAACTTTTTATTTCAACCATTATTAAATTGAAGTAATAATATAGGTATAAGAATTTCATTATTTACCATAAATGTTCAAACTATTTTGAAATTTTCACAAAAAATGTCGGATGGTGTCCTGCATCCTTAAGATGGTTTGAGCACATGTCAAGAAGGGACCCAAACAACATTGCTAGAGTCTCCTCAAAATGGACACCAACAGATGGCAAAAGGAATTGAAGAAGACCAAGAGAAACCTGGCCAAGAACTGTCACCAACGAGTTCAAGGTCTTTGGAAAGACTGGGGCAAAATGGAAAAGATTGCCAAAGACCAAGTTGCTTGGAGATATCTGGTTACAGCCTTATGTGCCTCCAGGCATTAAGAGGATAAGTAAGTAATACTACTCACTGATATTATACACCAATCACCCATGCTTGGAGATATCTGGTTACAGCCTTATGTGCCTCCAGGCATTAAGAGGATAAGTAAGTAATACTACTCACCAATCACCCAAGCATCAATTAATAATAAGTTAATCTATTTTTAAAATACAAACAACATGCAAGTAAACTTAAGTTATAACAGGTGACCTGTTTCCTGGTAGACAATTTTCGTCTGAACAGGTGTTAATTTATTTTTATATCACCTGTTGCGAAGAAAGCCCTATGAATTAACATCCATTCCTATAATAGGCGGGGCTAAAATCAAAATAAGATGACATTAACACATGGTTGCTGTCCAATAAAATGACAGCATTTTTGCATGAAGTATAATAATAGAATGTAGCAGATTTTCAGTTTTGTTTTGTTTCTACGTTTTATGGCTGTTGCAGAAAATTCAATGTCCACACCAGGAAAGCAAAACCCCCACCACATACAAAAATTAAAGTCCATATTAAGTATGTTACATATATATTATAACATCCGTAGAGCTGTCCAGTGCATACCAAGGTGGTGGATAGAGGAGACCCTGTCATTAGGGGTTTGCCATGTTAAAATATGGAAAGCCTGACTGTAGACCACAATGTCACTATCCAATATTCCATACTTATTACAGTGTTCCTGTTGGTCCATCCTTTCCCATGTTGAATTATTGTTTATCAACTTTTACTTGTCCTGAATATGGCTGAAATATTCCTTGTTGGACATCTATCAAACATTAAGGTAACCGGACCACAATTGACCATGTGATTATATTTGTTGTCCCGGATGTCCATTGTTTTTCAATGGAGCAGACCTCGGTAATGTTCGGCAAACATCGGAAATACTATCTGAGTAACTAACTTTTTTTTTGCTCAAAACTGTTAACATTGACTCAAAGTAAAACAATATATTTAATTTGTATCATTAATTGGCAATACATCAATTTTAATAAAGCTGTATTTCTTGGTCGAAAAAATAAAATTAAACAGTGACTTCAATTATGGGACAGATACCTTAAATCCATTCAATCAATCCAGTATTTATTGGGGAAAAAACAGAAAACAAACAAATTAGAAACATGTGCAATCCTTGTCAAAAAACTTAGTTGTGTACATAATACTCACTCTTTTGCTGTGAAGATCATCTGTACAGAATGGGTGGGTACTTTACACAAGATGGCAAATGGGTTAAAGTTAGATTAACTGAATCACATAATGTAAGGACTTGGGAGTGGATGAGTATTATACATTATTGCGTATTATACACAGCCTATTATGATACAATAGGGGGCAAATCATGCCCAAAGTCTTAGATAACCAGTAGCTGCTAACTGCCAAGAACACTCTGCCACTGAGGTGTGGTGCATTTTAAATGCCTACCGTAACATGAGCTAGTTGTTGTCCTTTCAATTCTTTTCCCCAGATCCTGTTTCCATCAACAGACCCAACAATGACAGCTCCTGTAACACAAAAAATACTGTACTGTTAATAAAAATATGACTGTTTTATATATATTTCTATTTCTAGACATTTACTGGAGTTTTGTTTGTTTTTGTTTGTTTGAATGATGTTTAACCATTTTTCAGCTATTTCATTGCGTCCAGTTTTTATTGGGGGAGGAAGCCGGAGTACCAGTAGAGAAACCCCGACCTTTGGTACTGGATTTTTGTACTGCATTGTATTTAAAATACTTTTTTCAAACTATATTGTTCTGAGTAGTTCAGTGTGTGTGCGTACCTAAGACTTTTATGTAAATATCAGTTTCAGAAAAAACTATATATTGTTGAAAAAAAAAATGCTTTTATTTTTTAATATATTTCTTTTAAAACATACAACCTAATTTGTTTAAATTCATGTCTAAGTATTTAATTTTGATTCAGATCAGCATGACCTGGTTTCATGTAAACAATGGTATGTCCGGTGACATCATGCATGTGCACAAAAAATCAATATAGGAATGAACTAAAAAACGATTTCTATAAAAGTAACAATTTACCACGGATAAAACAGCTAAATGTTGACAATAAATGAAATGCTCCATTTATCTATATACTGTACTTCCGACTTATCAAAGTTTTAAAGATCATGTCTTACAGCTTAGCTTTTTATAATATTTAAAACACAAATGTTAAAAAAAATTTACATCGAAGAATTGAAAATTGAATATAAAGACAACAATTAGTCTGTGGAAAGTTAAAATAAATTTTTTTGTCCGTCTGCATTCCATCCCATACTACTTACCGTCTTCATAAACAATACAGATTTTTTGTCCGTCTGCATTCCACCCCATACTGCGTACTACAGACTTGTTCCTGTTGTTAATCATTTCTTCATACCACATTCCTGTAAAAATTCAGACAAATTTCTTTCACTTACTTCATAGTAGCCATGTCTAACTCTTGAAGAAGAAACCATTCAAAAGAAAAAAGTCATTTTATTAACATGATTTGCATCTCATTATTTCTAATTTTATGGTAAATAAATTTAGTGCATGATTCAACTACAAGAAAATAATTGTTTTCAATAACAGAGTGATATTTCACACAATATTGCTTTAAAAGTAACACAATTTTTAATTTTAAACCCATGAACTAAATTTTAATTCAAGTTTTCTGAAGCCTGAATAAGTTGTCTACCTTTGTATAACATCCATACAATAATAAGTCCATGCTGGTCACTTGTTGTCAATTTCTGATACTGTTCATTCCATGTTACAACTTGTACAGCTCCTACGAGGAATGATATCACATGAAATCTATTTTAACACAATACATTTGTAAACTGAAACAAGTGTATGTTTACTGCAATAAGTTTATGTTTGCTGCAATAAGTACATGTTAACTGCAATAAGTGTATATTTACTGCAATAAGTTTATTTTTACTGCAATAAGTGCATGTTTACTGCAATAAGTGTACGTTTACTGCAATAAGTGCATGTTTACTGCAATAAGTGCATATTTACTGCAATAAGTATATGTTTACTGCATTAAGTGTATGTTTACTGCAATAAGTTTATTTTTACTGCAATAAGTGCATGTTTACTGCAATAATTGTATGTTTACTGCAATAAGTTTATGTTAACTGCAATAAGTGCATGTTTACTGCTATAAGTGCATGTTTACTGCAATAAGTTTATTTTTACTGCAATAAGTATATGTTTACTGCAATAAGTTTATTTTTACTGCAATAAGCTTATGTTAACTGCAATAAGTTTTCTTTTTACTGCAATAAGTGTATGTTTGATGCAATAAGTACATGTTTACTGCAATAAGTGCATGTTTACTGCAATAAGTGTATGTTTACAGCAATAAGTACATGTTTACTGCAATAAGTGCATGTTTACTGCAATAAGTGCATGTTTACTGCAATAAGTTTATGTTTACTGCAATAAGTTTATGTTTACTGCAATAAGTGTATGTTTACTGCAATAAGTGTATGTTTACTGCAATAAGTTTATGTTTACTGCAATAAGTGCATGTTTACTGCAATAAGTGTATATTTACTGCAATAAGTGTATGTTTACTGCAATAAGTTTATGTTTACTGCAATAAGTATATGTTTACTGCAATAAGTGCATATTTACTGCAATAAGTTTATGTTTACTGCAATAAGTACATGTTTACTGCAATAAGTGTATATTTACTGCAATAAGTGCATATTTACTGCAATAAGTTTATGTTTACTGCAATAAGTGCATGTTTACTGCAATAAGTGTATATTTACTGCAATAAGTTTATGTTTACTGCAATAAGTTTATGTTTACTGAAATAAGTGTATGTTTACTGCAATAAGTTTATGTTTACTGCAATAAGTGCATGTTTACTGCAATAAGTGTATATTTACTGCAATAAGTGTATGTTTACTGCAATAAGTTTATGTTTACTGCAATAAGTATATGTTTACTGCAATAAGCGCATATTTACTGCAATAAGTTTATGTTTACTGCAATAAGTACATGTTTACTGCAATAAGTGTATATTTACTGCAATAAGTGCATGTTTACTGCAATAAGTGTATATTTACTGCAATAAGTGCATGTTTACTGCAATAAGTGTATATTTACTGCAATAAATTTATGTTTACTGCAATAAGTTTATGTTTACTGAAATAAGTGTATGTTTACTGCAATAAGTTTATGTTTACTGCAATAAGTGCATGTTTACTGCAATAAGTGTATATTTACTGCAAGAAGTGTATGTTTACTGCAATAAGTTTATGTTTACTGCAATAAGTGTATATTTACTGCAATAAGTGCATATTTACTGCAATAAGTGTATGTTTACTGCAATAAGTGCATGTTTACTGCAATAAGAGTATATTTACTGCAATAAGTTTATGTTTACTGCAATAAGTTTATGTTTACTGAAATAAGTGTATGTTTACTGCAATAAGTTTATGTTTACTGCAATAAGTGCATGTTTACTGCAATAAGTGTATATTTACTGCAATAAGTGTATGTTTACTGCAATAAGTTTATGTTTACTGCAATAAGTGTATATTTACTGCAATAAGTGCATATTTACTGCAATAAGTGTATGTTTACTGCAATAAGTGCATGTTTACTGCAATAAGAGTATATTTACTGCAATAAGTACATGTTTACTGCAATAAGTGTATGTTTACTGCAATAAGTGTTTATTTACTGCAATAAGTGTATGTTTACTGCAATAAGTGTATGTTTACTGCAATAAGTGTATGTTTACTGCAATAAGTTTATGTTTACTGAAATAAGTTTATGTTTACTGAAATAAGTTTATGTTTACTGCAATAAGTTTATGTTTACTGAAATAAGTTTATGTTTACTGCAATAAGTTTATTTTTACTGCAATAAGTTTATGTTTACTGCAATAAGTGCATGTTTACTGCAATAAGAGTATATTTACTGCAATAAGTTTATGTTTACTGCAATAAGTGTATGTTTACTGCAATAAGTACATGTTTACTGCAATAAGTACATGTTTACTGCAATAAGTATATGTTTACTGCAATAAGTGTTTATTTACTGCAATAAGTACATGTTTACTGCAATAAGTGTATGTTTACTGCAATAAGTGTTTATTTACTGCAATAAGTACATGTTTACTGCAATAAGTGTATGTTTACTGCAATAAGTGTTTATTTACTGCAATAAGTGTATGTTTACTGAAATAAGTTTGTTTACTGCAATAAGTTTATGTTTACTGAAATAAGTTTATGTTTACTGCAATAAGTTTATTTTTACTGCAATAAGTTTATGTTTACTGCAATAAGTGCATGTTTACTGCAATAAGTTTATGTTTACTGCAATAAGTTTATGTTTACTGCAATAAGTTTATGTTTACTGCAATAAGTTTATGTTTACTGCAATAAGTTTATGTTTACTGCAATAAGTGTTTATTTACTGCAATAAGTACATGTTTACTGCAATAAGTGTATGTTTACTGCAATAAGTGTATGTTTACTGCAATAAGTGTATGTTTACTGCAATAAGTGTATGTTTACTGCAATAAGTGTATGTTTACTGCAATAAGTATATGTTTACTGCAATAAGTGTATGTTTACAGCAATAAGTACATGTTTACAGCAATAAGTGCATGTTTACAGCAATAAGTATATGTTTACTGCAATAAGTTTATGTTTACTGCAATAAGTGTTTATTTACTGCAATAAGTACATGTTTACTGCAATAAGTATATGTTTACAGCAATAAGTATATGTTTACTGCAATAAGTATATGTTTACTGCAATAAGTGTATGTTTACTGCAATAAGTACATGTTTACTGCAATAAGTGCATGGTTACTGCAATAAGTGCATGGTTACTGCAATAAGTGCATGTTTACTGCAATAAGTTTATGTTTACTGAAATAAGTGTATGTTTACTGCAATCAGGCCAGGTCTCCCTGCTTAATGCATCTGTGGAAATAAGTGACTATTTGACAATATCCAACACCTGTGATTGGCTCTAATTTTAATTAACATCATTTGTACTACTGTGCTCAATGATGGCATCAACGATAATGCCTGTCCAACCAGAAGGACTAGTGGAAATGTTTATTGGACAGGGAAACTCCGTAGTCACTTGTCTGTTCAGACAAGTTAGAAAAACAAGCAAATACGGAAATATCATAAATACTTGAAGCATCCTTTTCTTGAAAATACGAGTTTGGTTAATAGTTTTCCAGAATATATTATCCATAATCTTTCTGTCTTTGCCGATACATAACGTGTCAACAAACCTTAGCACTGGATCAAAACTACATACAGATAGCCATAATTACAGGCTGTGAAGGGACCAGTACAAACCTTATTCATGATTAAGAAAATGCTTGAATGAAAAGAACTTGCCGATAATAGTTGTAAAATTAACTTGACATCAAAACATAAACAAAATTTTCGGACAGGTGGTGTTTTCATTCTGACAGATAAATTTTAACAGCTACTTGTCCAAAGAGACAAGTTAGCGAAGTTGTAGAGGACTGCAATAAACAGTACATCTAGATCAATTCTGTTCTTTTGAAGTCAACATCAAACATACCACTGTGTCCCTCTAGTGTCTGGTTCATGGACAGGTTACTGGGTGCTGCCAAACCTTTCACTTTTGCATCTTTTCCTATTAAAATATACCATTAATGTAGGTAAATTGTATAACAGAAGAAATATTTTACATCGACATTGTTTGTATCAGTGTATTTTTCCACATTGATTCTATTTACAATTATGCTGCTGTCATCTAAATGCATGTTGTAAATTGTAGAGAAAGGGCCTTTATAATGTTGTAATTAAATGTACACAATGATTGGGATCTATTCTCATCTTGATTTGATAGTATGCAAATAAAATGTTTAATAAAACAGAAGAAATAGCTTCTTATTTTAGTCCAATTAATTTGCTTCTCATACTGAATTTGATTGTTTGTTTGAATTGTATTAAATGTCACTTTCAGCAATTTTGAAGCTATATAATGGCATCCTGTTTTTATAGGGGGGGAAGCCGTAGTACCAGGAAAAAACCCGACCTTTGGTAGGAAAACTGGCAATCCTAGTCAGTAAGATTGGAGTTGAGTACACCCTACTTGCAGTGAGACTCGAACCCGCAACCTCAGTATTGACAGAACACTTGATCACTATCTTAACCACTCTGCCTCCGAGGGTCTTTTTTTTCCAGGTATTGTTATTATGTGTACTTTTCACTACCAAAATGTAGATATTATTTAATACCTGATGCAGTTTCTAGCTTTAGGACTTTAAGAAGACCTTCTTCACCTCCACATGCAATATAACCTTGATCTTTATTCCAAGACACATACTTCAGCTTGGTATTGTTAGGTATAGCAATCTGCAAAGATACAAATTTAAACAGCTACCTTACATGTTAATACAACATTTGAAAACCAGAAAATCTGTAACACTGATGTTCGGCTTGGTTCATTGGTAAACACCCACTTTTTCTGACTTCACCCAAAAACACCCCTACAAAATGTTGCCTGTGGGATCCCATCATGCTACATAAGTATCTACTAAGTTCATGTGAAGTCATCTTCATAAGAAAAACCAGTTTAACACAAAGGTAAACCTGTGGTGGGACGGATACACAAATAAACAAACCAAAAATCTATGTCCCCCAACTTTTGTTGGCGGACATAAAGAGAATAAATTTTAACAGATGGATATTTTCATTAAAAAATTGAGATAAGTTAATCAACATAATGCATTTATATGGCATTTTAAAGTGAGCAATGAAATTATTTCTCTCCTAAAAATATAAACTAACAGTTCAGGTGGATAGTGCTTATTCTATGTATCCACATTAGACAGCCCACAAATTAAATATCCACTTTGCTTGTCTTTTTTTTTGTAGTTGCTAAATAGTGACCATACACATGTATGATTATCTGATGTTTAGTGGATAATAAAACAAGATAAGTCCATTACAAACAGGTAGGTGAGTATATGATACAAGTTTTGCTATACTTCCACTGTGGACAGATGGAAAAATCCTCATTAGTTGCAATGCACATACAGTGGATTCCACTAAATGCATATTGGTTTATTGTATGTTTCTTTTTATTGCACAAGACATAAAAACAACAAACCATTTCCTATTCTGCCCATAAACATGTCTGTAACATGCATAGAAAATTAAATATTCATTTCAATTGAATATAATATTACAGAAATAGACTTCAGACTTGATAAAAACTTATATATTTTCCCAAATGAGGTCATAAACGTATGATGCATTAGTATTGAACTTTTTACAACCTTATTTTATGCTATACTTGTTTTTACAACTGTTCAGGTAGTAGAAAAATGTCATCTACCGTAAAAAGCTGTGTATAGTCCGCATTTACGTATTGTCCGCACCCCTTTCTTGGGCCAGAAAATTGGGGAAAAATTCGTATATGCATGTACAATCCGCACGTAAAATTTTCAAAAAACGTCTCAAGATGAAGACATCGAGTCTGACTTGGTCACGCTTTTTTACTGTTATATGTAATTTATTCTCTCTTAAAATATCATTTATGTTTATAGTTTTATTCATTTCTAGTGATTGTAATAAATTAAATAAAAAATAGTGCATTCTCATAGCGTCTATTTTGATCGTTGTTAAAACGGATACTAAAACAATTTGTCAACTTTCATTTATCAATGACAACAAAGAAAACAAAAAGATTACACGTTTTATTTTAATCCCTTAATGATTGCAATCAAAACATCGATCTTTAAACATTTGAGGTTACATAACGACGCCATTTGCATTGTACGGAATACAGGTTACACATCCGCTATTTTCGTATCCGCTTTAATTTTTATTCGTCCTATATAATTATTATAACATTACTAAAAATAATTTAAGTAAAAATTAATATCATTACAACGTATTTATATGGAAGTTTGTAAAAGAATAATGTTAGAATAGTACGAAAATACCGCAAATAACACAACAACAAAATGGCGACCGCCATTGACAACATTCAACGGGATGAAACACACTCTATCGAGTCTGTATTTATGTATAATCCGCACCATTCCTTTCCAACTTAGATTAAAAGAAAAATACCGCGGACAATACGACCCTAAATAGGGTATTTGTGGGGTATCAATTTTAGTGGTTTTCGTGGAGGCCTCAGACCACTAAATTAAAAATCCAACGAAAAATAAAACTTTATTAACAGATCGGAACTTGGGAACAACGATCTGGAAATGTCAGAGACGGGTCTTTTTTATTTTCAAATGTAATGTACAATTTTGTGGTTCAATCTATATCGAAGTTTTAGTTCAATATCCATCTTAAATGATTATGTAAGCAGGTTTCATGTCCGAATTGTGTTTTTATTAAATGTAGGTATCATTTAATTGTAAAGAGTATGAAGAACATCAACCTCTGGTTAAGTAGAGGAGATATAGGGTGTTCATTTTCAATGTTATCGGAATTTGGTTGCTTCTTTGAACATAAATTAAAATAATAAAATAAAATATTTAAAAGATAAGCTTTATTTTATCTTCATTAGTGCATATCAATGACACACTGTATCAAACCGATGTTGTGATAATACCGATCAGGCACAAATGACATTAATTTACACCATTGGTAACATGTGTTTATTGCTACTCAACGGCCTTCGGCTAGGAATATGTGTTTTGATCACAATTAAATAGACTCCAAGTATGTTTACTGCAATCAATTAATTAATACATTACCGAGTTTATAATTATCTATTGATACCCATGTTGTTAAGAAAATAAATAAATATATTGGACAATATACTTACTGGCTCAATTGACATAAAGTATTTATCATTTATATATTTTTTTTTTTTTGAAAAGGTCATTCCTTAACACAGAAAATTTAAAATACATTTCTGAAGAAAATTAGTATTCATCCTACCCTCCCCACCCCCCCCCCTTTTTTTTTACCTTACTTTCAAAGGCCAATGAATAGCAATTAACAATACAGTCGTCTCTGCACGATACAAGGATTTAATCAAACTTTGATATTTTAAGTGGACATAGAAAATCTACTATAGCAATCCCTAAAAAGTTTTCTGTAAAATATAACATTATTGACCGGTAGCTCGAATAACAGAAAACAACCGAAAACAAGAGGAATAACCGAAAACAATAAAAATATGACCGAAAAACGCATTAAAGTTAATATTTTTTGTTCAAAACTGTATGTATAACGTAACAGAAACGCTATTAAAAAAGTTTTATGAAAAAATATTAATGTATGACAAAGTTATATCACTTTTTTCTTTATGCCATACTATGTCCGATAATATACATATAATCAATATGGCGACTGAATATCACGTGATTCGATCAAAGTACTGAAAATGCTGTGATCCGCTTTATGATAAGGCCGCATGGTGATAAAATTACTATTTTACTCTATACATTTAAATACTTGTAATTTGTAAACATAATTCATATGTATTATAATTATTGTACTACAGGTCTTCAACCAATTATTGTAATTGTGTTTGAACCAATAAATAAAAAATAAATAAATAAATATAATTTTATTTATAGAGCAGTTAAAACATTACATTGCGATGTAAAAATGTATTAACAGCGTGTAAAACATTAACAAATCATGACACAGAAAGTCTAAGGGTGGCTAATAAAAGTCCAAACACATTCTGTCCTTTTCCACGTACTCCGGGTCCCCAAAAAAGAATCGGGAACATCGTGGGCGATGTATCCAGTGGTCTGCATTAGAGTGTCTCGGAATAATTTGCATTGCTGGAATTTAATCTTTTAATCAATAAATTTTATTTAAATAATTTAAAAAAATACATCTTTATTTTCAAATATCAAATGAAAACATTTTAATTACAATCTCAATTAAAAATTTAAAATTTTGAAATTGTTTTATTTAAGGGGGTTAATGCAGCCAAGGTATCTGTTTTTACCTTGCCTTGAAAAATGCAGAGTGACCACCTTAAAATTATCTTTAATTTACATTTTTACCTTAAAAGCTATGTTTCAGTCATCAATCATAAAACGGGTCACAGCATTTGCAGTACTTTGATCGAATCACGTGATATTCAGTCGCCATATTGAATAATGTATATTATCGTATTTGTATGGCATGAAGGAAAAAGTGCTTTAACTTTGTCATACATTAATATTTTTTCATAAAACTTTTTGCATAGCGTTTCTATTACGTTAAACATACAGTTTTGAACAAAAAACATTAATTTTAATGCGTTTTTCGGTCACTTTTTTATTGTTTTCGGTTATTCCTCTTGTTTTCGGTTGTTTTCTGTTATTCGTGGTACCCATTATTGACTGCTTAAACTTGAACAGCTTCATTGACAACGGCAACGAGTTTCATAACATTTACACATTTAGACAACGAATGCCTTCTTTAAATTCAGAAATTCGTTGTTTACCTTCTTACTCAGATAGACAAACATATCTGTTGTTCACTGTTTTAACCAACTTTACAAAAGGAAAGAAAATGTTTTGACAATAATCATTCGGCATCGGATGCCAACATCGCTTGGAATGTAAACTGGTATCTACTTGTAATGTTAGACTACTCCTTAAAACAAAGTATTAGTTGGCAACCAGATTATGAGCGATTGACTTTTCTGTCGTGTTATATTAATTTTAAAAATATGTTACAAGGGAAGTAACTTTATCATTTTTTACAGGAAATCAAAAAGCGCAATGCATGCCTGTTAACTTTCCTTTCTCGCCTCGTGTTCGTAAGGTACAGACGTGTTTCATTTTGCAGTCAGCTCATCGCGCTTTTTAATTTTTTTCGACAACGGCAAATTTATAGTTAAAGAAAAAAGTATATAAAACTTACCGTTAGAAGATCGATTACAATTTATCAAGAAAACACCTTTCCTGATTGTGAAATTCGATCTTGACTTTGTAGAATTATCCTGATATATTACTTCGCATTGCACGTGCATGTCCGGCACCGAAGGGAGTCAAATAAGCATAAATTTCGTAAAAACCGCACATGTTAAATTAATGATTCGGCATCCTTACAATGAATGGTTAAAAAGACAAAATTTAATTCATGAAATCTCTCGAAATTAATATTTACACTGATGGGATTATATTAGTCCAAGAATCCTCTGCCGTCCAACGCTTTGTTTTTTTTGCGTGGGACGTCAGAGAGCTCCCCATAAGCAAAACGGCGGATTTTGCGACACGGGTCTCAGTTGGCAAATTTCATCGTGTCCAGATGTTAAAAAACATCTTCGTCCAGTTGACCCATTTCCAGTTTTACATGATTTATCTCCCTTTTTACTTCCAGTTAAAAAAACTACGGCTATCATCACTAAAAGACTATGATATTGAAATAAAGATTTTGCATTGTTTTTTGTATTGTTCGTCTATGCCAATTAAATTATCTAATTAACCTCATTAGTAGATGTTACAATAGCCATAGGCAACAGGTGAGTTTAAATATTGGAACATGTATGCCACTGGTAAGCTTGTTTAATTAAGCTATAAAACAGCTGGGGTTCTATCTTTAATTAGAATCAGGTAAATGGGGTAATAAACATTATGGATAATTAATTAACAATCATGTTCACACAGCATGGGGTTTTAATAACATCTTCAATTAGATTTTGACACCTGTAATTAACATAAAGCATTAAAATTTATCAAAGGTAATTGTCCATTTCATAAGTTTTCAACAGAACAACTGCGGCTGTAGCCGCAGTTTTTAGTACCCGAAGTGGACACTAGGTGGCGATTTTTAAATTGGAAAGTCGTCAGTTAAACTGTATACAATTCCCTTCTTTAGATATATTTCTCTATGAATATAATCATCATACCTTCGACCAAGATGATTCAAGTCCATTTCTAAGCTCATTTCCATCGATAACCATACATTCGGCCATTTCGCTTTCATTTTGAACAAAAAGTCACTTGACAACAATGTGACTTAAATTCAGCGCTTTAATTAGCTTGATTAATGATGATTATATTCAGAGAAAAATTTCTGCCCCTGATATCTTAAGAAGCGAATTATATATAGTTTAACTAGATGAAAATGTTTTTTAACATCTGGACACTATGAAATTTGCAGACTCCGACTCGTGTCGCAAAATCCGCCGTTTTGCTAATGGAGAGCTCTCCGACGTCCCACTAAAAAAAAAAGCGTTAGACGGCAGAGGATTCTCGGACTAGATATATACAAGACCTATATAAACATAGTTACTTTGGCTGTTTTTTTTCCTACTAATTTAGAATTGTATTTCTTAATAGTTGATTCGTGATCTGAAATGTTTGGGACATTCCTTTTCTAATTTACTAATTTCAGGGTTGAAATAAGCACTCGTCCACAGGCCAATGGCCTCAAAAATTTACTGTGGGCTACTAGAATGTTTACCTTTTTTGTATAGAACCATATGGATGGACTACTTCAAATTTAGTTGTGGGCTACCAATCCAAAATTCTCAAGTTAAAACTGTATTTTAATTTGACCCGAAATTGGTTTGAAGTACTCTTAATGCACATAAAAAATTCCCCCTACCTTGTCAAGTTTACTTTGGTAAATGGCACTGCCAGCATGCTCGTGTGTGTTCTATGTACTCTGGAGACATTTATTGTTCAATATTACAAAATCAATTCCTTTAATAGATCCATATTTTTGCAACTGGGAAACTTTTTCTTGGATTGAACAATTTCTTTACTTGACATTCTAGTCATAAAAGAAAGAAAAAAGAGTGGCAGTTTTTATTTTTATGTTTAGATACTGGTTGAAAGAGCTAGGTACTAATAAGGCTTACAAATGCAGTGTTTCTGTGTACAGTCAAACCTGTCTTAGCGACCCCCTCCTTATAATGACTTCCTGTGTTATGCAAACATATTTATTCCTCCCCAGAATTTTCCCATACATTTTACCCCTATAGAACGACTCCCTGTCTTGCGTGACTAATGACAGTGTTTTACGTTCGTTTTTTGACACAGAAAACCTGTCTAAAACGACAACTATCAGACTGTTAAAGTCTTTTAACAATAAATAAAACCAGTCTGACGAAAAAGAAGATTCGTAGACCATTGTCAAATGATCAAGCTTCTTTGAAAAGTCAAACTAAAGTTTAAAGCGATCAAAATGTTTTTATCATCTTTTAAGCGCAGTTCAGGTTGCTGTAAATTTGAATAGTAGTCAGTGTTGCGTACCCTTAGTGTCGTTATTCCATTTTTGTTGCCATTCGTGTTGGAAATTGTGATGTTTCTCAAAACGTCTTGTTTATTTTATGTTCACGCCATTTTGTTTTTACAAAGGGCAATAATCTATACGAACCAGTGTTCACTGGTTCTAAAACCAACATGCACTTGGTGAATAGAGCGTATTGCTAAATCGCAAGAAAACCAGTAAAACAAGTACAAAGAAAACTACAACAACTGAATGGGGAATAAAGTTGACCTGCATTAATACAATAGGAAATCAAAACGCTCATAATATATATTTTGTTCTTTCGTTATAACATATTAAATGTTATTATACCATTTATGACATTTAACAAAAAATACAGGTTTTGTGAATTTGTGAGTTGATTTTATGCATACCTTTTTTATAGGTTTCATTAACAGAAGACCTGTCCAAAGCTTCCGAAAAATGGCACCTCAAAAGAAAACAGTAAGCAACACTACTCTACTTTTTCATGTAACCAGTTTTAATTGTTTATGCCCCAGCGACGACATGTCCTAAGCGAATTTCAGACCTGTCGGACAACTACTTCCTGTTTGGGACTGGGCAGATATGAAAATGTGTTAACATGAGTATGAAAATTTCCGTCAAGCTTTTCTCAGAAACCGTACATGAGAACAATTTGAAATTTGGCAGGGTGGTTCAGTATCACAAGTACGTCCTAAGCAACTTTCAGACCTGTCGGACAACTACTTCCTGTTTGCGATTGGGCCGATATGAAAATGTGTTAACATGAGTATGAAAATTTCTGTCAAGCTTTTCTCAGAAACCGTACATGAGAACAATTTGAAATTTGGCATTGTGGTTCAGTATCACAAGTTGTACGTCCTAAGCGACTTTCAGACCTGTCGGACAACTACTTCCTGTTGCGACTGGGCCGATATGAAAATGTGTTAACACGAGTATGAAAATTTCCGTCAAGCTTTTCTCAGAAACCGTACACAGGAACAATTTGAAATTTGGCAGGGTGGTTCATTATCACTTGTTGTACGTCCTAAGCGACTTTCAGACCTGTTGGACAACTACTTCCTGTTTGCGACTGGGCCGATATGAAAATGTGTTAACATGAGTATGAAAATTTCCGTCAAGCTTTTCTCAGAAACCGTACACAAGAACAATTTGAAATTTAGCAGGGTAGTTCAGTATCACAAGTTGTACGTCCTAAGCGACTTTCAGACCTGTCGGACAACTACTTCCTGTTTTCGACTGGGCCGATTTGAAAATGTATCAACACGAGTATGAAAATTTCCGTCGAGCTTTACTCAGAAACCGTACATTAGAACAATTTGAAATTTGGCAGGGTGATTAAGTATCACAAGTTGTACGTCCTAAGCGACTTTCAGACCTGTTGGACAACTACTTCCTGTTTGGGACTTCCTTTAGCGGGGGCATCCGTGTCCCATGGACACATTCTTCAATTTTTTGTTAATCAGAGTTGAAAATCTTTGTAAATAAAATTGCATATAATTATAGTTTGGTAATTTAAAAAAAATTTTTTTGTAGAAAAAAAATATCGAGAACATTAATTCTCGTCTTGCACTTGTTATGAAGAGTGGTAAATTTGTCCTTGGATACAAGCAAACTCTGAAGACACTACGTCAAGGCAAGGCCAAGCTGGTGATTATTGCCAACAATACTCCTCCACTCAGGTATATAAAATGAAGGTTTCAACATAATTTGATACAATGCGACTCAGTAATTTCTTGTTTTAATAATAGCTGTTGCAAACAATTTATGTTCTAAAGTTAAAGGTCAAAATTATATGAAGAATATTGTTCAGCTTTATGTTGATGAAAAAAATTTTTTTTATAATGCCCATCAAATATTAGATATAAGTATACTTGTACCATCAAAGACATGGATTTTGTGGTGCTTGTTTAGCTTAGTCAAAGATCTGTATTGTTGGTAACACACTTTCTTTATCTGTTACAACTCTTAAACTTGTACAGAATTTAATTAAAAAATCCTGTATGTGCACCAACTATTTATTTGTTCAATAAATTTAACTGACATCAAACTTTTTTTAAAAGGGGCTTAACATCTTTTTACCACAATTTTGCCTCCATCAGCATATTTCTCCCAAACTTGGGTTTTTTTTTAATAATGTGCATAAGCTGTTAAGTGTTTTAATATTAAGTATATTTGGTAAGGGATCTGTGCATTTTAAAGATTGTAGCAGGCAAATCATGTTGTACAATGGAACACTAACTGGATTATTGTGAAAAAATTCTTGCCGATTTAAAGTTTTTTGTGGCTAGGGATAAGGTGCTTGCAGTCATAGTGAGGAAAATTGAAACTAAGCATTGTATAACAAATTATTCAGTGTAAAAATAAATGTAGTAGGTTACAAGTTTAAGTGTCCATTTCCTGGTTTTGGGAATTTCGGCTTTTTAGGTTTCCTGATTTCTTTATTTCTGTACTTGCACATGTGTACAAGTTGGAAAAACTAAGTCTTGGGATATTAAAAGTTGGACAAAAATGGTAAGAATATTATGTGTAGTTTTCAAATTTGCAAACTTGGAACCTGTAGGCATGTCACTGTCAAAGATGGGTTCTTATGATTGAGATTGAATCCGGAGCCATTACATGAAATGGCAAAGATGGATTCATGATCTTTCAAGGGTTTTCTTTTCTGTTGAAAGCTTGATTATATGAATAGCTGCCAAACAGGAAGTACTCTCCAATGAGGTCTTCATTGACATAAAGAATGTCTATCCATTGTAATGGTAAGAACATAGTATTTTCTTCTTGCATAAATCGTTTTTGACTTGACGTCATTCTGATGGATTTTTTTTTTTAATTTAAATAACTGGTTCTGAATTTAATGACTTGACTGCAGTTGTTGGCACTAGAAAATCAAAATTAATAAAGCCCACAATTGAAATATGAATGTATAATTTCAGAAATGAGGACCAATTTAAGGTGTGGGTTAGACTAATAAAAATTAATTGACAGATTGTCGTCCCTGTCCGCTCCTAAAAATTGTGCGCCTTAATTTTTTTATTTCTGAAAATAAAAATCTTTTATTTTTTCATGTTCAATACAATTACACACCGACATGGTTTTCTGTTGACAAAAAACCTGATGGTGTACTTAATATGAGGGGAAGTTCAGGAAATAGAATTTCTATTAGATACAAATTGGTCTTTGATATCTTCTAAAAGTATTTAAAAAATCCTCCCACCTGCCCCTATTTGTTTGGTTAAAGGTTGGAAGAGAATCTACTAGTTAAATTTACATGGCCTCCTTGTCCAGAAGTAACGGTACCTGGTTACAATGTTTCTAGTGTACTATTTTCATTGTTTAGGAAGAGTGAAATTGAATACTATGCCATGTTGGCCAAGACTGGTGTCCACCATTACACTGGTAACAACATAGAGCTAGGGACAGCATGTGGTAAATACTTCAGAGTCTGCACCTTAGGAATCACTGATCCAGGTAATTTCATTTTGTTTTTTTCCATCACTTTATCATTTTTTGTCGCTTATTTTTTTTTTTACCTTTTTTTTCTTTCTTTTTATTGTTAACCATAAACACTGCGATGGAACATAATCCCAAACGAAAGTGTTCGTAGTGCTTTAAAGGCTTAAGTTTTAGTTCTCTCCCTTTTATCTAATATGATATGCCAAAAATTGACCTTTTCTGATTGGTATGGCAACGTTTAGTTATAAAAATCCACAGCCTTAGAAATACGAAGTCTGTAAATGCAGCAAACACATTGCTACCCTGTGTGTTCACTCAATATTAAATGTGTCTACAGTGGGTACCATTTTTATTTCCCCGCTTCGAAGAAGAGGGGGTAAACTAATTTAACAACCGTTTATCGTAGCAACTACATATCACAACCACTTAAAATTTTATGTGTGACCTGACCATGTGGTCCTATATTACAATTATCGTTTCAAGTCTGTCGCATATCGACTTCCTATTACCGACTTCCGAGTCAATTCGATGAAGTGAGCAGTAGCTCAAAATGTTAAACCTATATTTAACTTGTATTTCAATGGTTAAAATTTTTCTATTTGTAGGAGATTCCGACATCATCAGAAACATGCCAACAGCAGAAGGGGGACAACCACAAGCATAAACTCTGGGAATAAAATTTTAAAAATTTAATTTCTTCACTTTCTCTCCTGGAGAAATCATAATATTGTTGCGAAAACTAGTGTGAATTTGCCTGAAAAGAACACCTATAAAGTATGGAACTTGCCCCTAAATAATCAATGTTAAAATGCATTGATTTCTCAAACACTGATTTTTCAAACACTAACTAAATTAGCAGTCCCAATTGTAAAAATCCATTATAAAAACCATGTACAACTCGAACTCAAATTATTGATGGCTTGGGTCATAAAATTGAAGCTATACCTTTTAAATGGCAAGCTTGATTTTAATGATATAATCCCTCATAATTGTGTCTTTATGACCAGTCATTAACTTGTATTTATTTGCACCTTGGTTGGAAAATTGGTTTTGATTACAAAATAAACCAAAAGAAATTGCCATTAACCGATTGAATATCAAGGTCATTGACACACTTATGTAATGAAATAATACTTGTTTACACATCTTATCAACATTTTTATTGTCTTGCCTGCGACAAAAGTCGCTGGAGGCGAGACATATGTATGGGAATCCGGCGGCGGCGGCGTAAACACTTGACATCTTGCTTCATATCTTTGTAAGCCCAAGCCCTAGGTCCATCAAATTTGGTCCAGAGGTAGCTTATGATGAGTACTCTCCAGTCAGTCACCTGACCTTGACCTCAATTTCACGGTCCAGTGACTACGTTAAAGTTTTTGGGTTACGACAGTTCCTCTGTAACTACGCATGGTAGGATGACAATATTTGGTGTATAGGTTGCTGATGACTAGTACAGGACTGTCTGGTAGGTGTCACCTGACCTTGACCTCAATTTCACGGTCCAGTGACTACGTTAAAGTTTTTGGGTTATGACAGTTCTTCTGTAACTACGCATGGTAGGATGACAATATTTGGTGTATAGGTTGCTGATGACTGTCTGGTAGGTGTCACCTGACCTTGACCTCAATTTCACGGTCCGGCGACTACGTTAAAGTTTTTGGGTTACGACAGTTACTCTGTAACTACGCATGGTAGGATGACAATATTTGGTGTATAGGTTGCTGATGACTAGTACATGACTGTCTGGTAGGTGTCACCTGACCTTGACCTCAATTTCACGGTCCAGCGACTACGTTAAAGTTTTTGGGTTACGGCTGTTCCCCTGTAACTATGCAGGGTATGGTGACAATATTTCGTATACAGGCCGCTGCTGATATTTAATGCTATTTACGTAATGCTTATGACGAAATTTATTTTGGTTACTGATGCGGAATGCAGGCGAGACGTTTTTCTGTGTCCACACTTGTTTTAACAAAAAACATAAAAATATGTAACAACAAGGTTTACATATCCAATACTATAAATCAAAAATGTTATTTATCCAATGTGACTGGAAATTGATTGAAATATTTAAACTGATATGATTCCAGTCCACTCATGAACATATTTCTGGAAATCATGGACGTTTTTCTCCAACTCTTCTTATGCACCTAAGAGTTTGAGATATTGAAATTCAATTGTTTTAAACTGAAAACTCGAGGGTTTACAGGTGTAAACTGTTAGTGATATTACTGTATACCCTACAGTAAAATGCACATTATATTAAATTGTGCAAAATGCCTCGGTTTAAAATATATATATTTACATTTCTTTTCCTTTATAAATCATGACTATATATTCTATCCACGAGTCTTAGTCAACTTGAAGCAAACAAGGTATACAATAAATGTTTCTTTTTTCCAGCAGATTGGACTAAACCTTGTTTAGATTTTGAACATAATTTCTTCTTCTTTCATTAATATAATTGCTTAGCCTACCCTGACTAGAAGGGTGATGCAAGCTTTTATCATCATTTGGTCTGTCATCGATGTTGCAAGTCATACATTTTTCAATCTTCTCTGAAACCCGATTTCCAAAATGACAGGAATCTAAATTGGGAGTTTCTCAACATTTTATTTGCTAGTCAACATGACTGCCGGTTCCATTAATGCATTCTGATTGGCTGAAATGTAAAAAATTATCCCAAACAACTAGGCAGATTGGTTTGTAATATACCTCGGAAGTTTTGGGGTTTTTTTGGAGCCAATCCAAAATTTAAGCCTCCATGGGACTAGGGGGAAATTTACAAACGACTTAACATATTTAAACCAAACTGCAGAAATTAAGCGTGGAAAGATATCTCGTTTTTAGCTCGCCTGACCCAAAGGTCAGTGTGAGCTATTCTCATCCCTTGGCGTCGACCTTAAACTTGCCTCTATGAAGCCGGAGAAAAACCCCGACCTGCGGTAGGAAAACTGGCAATCCTTGTCAATTAAGATTGGAGTCGAGTACACCCTGCCCGCAGTGAGACTCGAACCCGCAACCTCGGTGTTGACAGACCACGTGATCATCAGTAGACGAACTACCTTAACCGCTCGGCCACCGATGCCCCTCCTCTAGTTTGTATCTGTTTGGAAATTAAAAAAAAATCTGCTTCAGGTTTTTATTAGCTGAAATTTCAAATTGTTTCCATACAAAATCCTTGGAATACGGAATTATGATATTGTAGAAATGCACCTCGGATGGTCTTCTAATACATGTAATGAGGTTTTTATGCCGATCAATCTAAAATGGCTACCACTATAAAACCCGTGAGGGATTAACATAAAAAGGCTTGTCGGAAACGGTTTCTACAGAAATGATGTCTGGATAGTTGTTTTAAAATATTGACTCATTTGCAAATGGCTGTCTAGGCAGCTAATGAATTCTGAAAATGCGTTTCCTGACAAAATGTTCGGCAGAAGGAATAGTCATCTTCTAATAGAAAGTTTTTGTGCCGATCCAAAATCTAAGATGTTCGTCACCGTGGAACAGCTTAACACATGACCCTAATGGAAAATCTTACAAACGGCTGCTTCTCGGAAACTTATTTAAACCTAATTGTCCAGAAACGAAGTCGAGATTAATTTAATGTGTCAGTTTTTGAAGAATTCAACATGGCTGCTAATGCGTTATGACTAGCTGAAATTTGTTAAGATTCTATCCCTGACAAAAATGAAGATAAAATTATCTCAGATGATCATCTCCTCATAATCATTTCAAAACCGATCTAAAATACAAGATGGCCGACACCGTGGAACATTTCTCGGCATAGGACCCTATGGGAACCATCACATCGTTCGAAACATTTCAACTAAATTGTCTGGTACCATACTGTTAGGGTTTCTATTTTAAAGTAACTTGTATATTTGCAACCATCATTTTTTGCACAAATAAGCAAACATCCAATCAATTGGTAAACTAAATTGTTTAGAAATTAAGCCACAATAGTTGATCATTGTTGATTTTTGGTCCGATTGGAGATTCAAGATGACTGTCGAAGCTGCTAATTCGTTGTGATTAGCTGAAATTTCAAAATTTGTTTTCTGACAAACCACTTGGCAAATTGTGAAAATTGTAGAAATGAACCTACATGAGTGTTTTGTTTCTGTCTTAAATAAGATGGCGGAACAGCATAAAATAGAACACTATGGGAAAAACACTTCTAAGAAACTATTCACTCACCCCGGTTTTAGTGTAATATGTGTCGCCCAGTTTCAGGCATTTGTGTTTTGTCAGTTTTATTGTCCCATCTTTTGTTAAATCATGGCTGCGTCTGTCCTTGACATATTGTTTACTACGAATGTTCCTTGGTATCTTCGATTCTTCTTTTTCCTTCACATTAATCGCGCAGAAATGAAGCCTGGAGAGTTGTCTTATAATTTTGTGTGTTTGCTGTCAATGGACAACCTGCATCGAAACCGCTTCTTTTCACTTAAGAAGCCTCCTGTATTTCTCCCAGTGGTCAATAAAACTAATCAACTGAAATTAGAACACGATACTATAATAAACTACAAAACTGATTTTGTTGTACCTATTGCATAGTCTGTCCCATAGTGTTTAATCCTAATCGGACAGCAAGGACAAAGGACTATACCACGGGATCCAATTTAAAGCGTAGGAAGCCGGAGTTCCCAGTGTGAACACCTGAACTTTGGTGCGGAAAATCGTAATCCATGTCTGTTGCCTCGTAAGGATGAACTCGTAACTTCAGTGTTTCCTCGCCAGTAATCGATAGTAAGCGGTCGCGAAGCCAGTTACTCGAGACAGTTATTTATTAGTGGTCTTTGGAATTGGATATATACATGAAGATTCAAAACTGTGACCAGACAAACTTGGCGTCACTATGTAATCCATTAAACCATGGTGAAGTCAACTAAATACTTTTGAACTGTTTTTGATGGTTTAAATGAGAGATCAGGTGATTGTATCGACTCGGGCTCGGGCTGTAACAAGATAAACGGTCCGTATCGGGTCCTTCATCAGTCCGTAATTCTGGATACAGCCCTACACACAAGTTACTATTACATAATTAGTTTTGTAAAGAGTAAATGCAGTAGTCGGCTGTCGTGCTGGTATAGAACAAAACTCGACCGATAACAACATGGGATGCCCAAAGCGAATACTCTTAGTTGGAAGCTCATCGCATGCAATATTAACACACCTGCCGACAATTGATGGAGTGGGCATACCATTTCGCAATGAGATAGCAGGAAATTGATGCATTGAAACCAAAATCTTATACATTAATCAATATAATCAATATGTTCCCTGCTCCTTTTATACGACCTAAACAGGTAACTCCGGAAAATAGAAATAAGTCATTTTCCTGCAATGTTTGTGGTTTGAAAGAAACTACTGGTTATTTTTTTCAAATATATTTATATTTCGCCCCTGTTAGTCTAACCGGACATTATTATTTAGTTGTATTAAAAAATTCGTTGTTTATCAGATCCGGGAAAATTTGAATCCTACAAAATTATTAAAAATAATAATTTTTTGTTAGATAACTGCAGTATTGGATATCACGTGTTAGAACCCCATCACAGTTTGTATTTGCCTGCTTTACAGCTAACACCCTGCATTATGGGATAACACACGACAGTTTCAGAATAGTGTGACCTGTCTTTCTGAGACCATTAAACCACAGTCTTCTTGCTGTTTTTCGGAAGGGATAATGTCACAAGCACTTCGATAAACTGCAATAAGACATAATAAATGGATCAAGTGCATGAGTGCCCGGGTGTCCGAATGGCCAGGTAGATTGCCATTTAATAATGTTCCGGCTTTGAGCGAGGCGTCTTCGACTCCATTTGTAAAGTGCACAACGTTTGGCAGGGATTTTTCGTTCTTACTGGTTACTCTAGCTCCCCCTCCTTTTTATAAAAACTTGGACACGATATATTTGAAAACTTGTTCGAAATGCTTTAAACTACATTCAACCAAAACAAACATTCTTCCAGTTGAAACGGCAGTAAAGTAACGGGACATTTAATCTTTAAAGTTGTTTAGTACCTTTGTACTTAGTCGTTATTTTATATTATAAGTTATGAATGCTTATCGACTTATATGGAAAAAAACAAGATCCGGATCATTTGAGATCTATAAAACCTAATATAAAAAATACTCGTATTCGTACATGTGTCACTTTTAAGTATGACATACTTCAATTTTGAAGTAAAAATAGAAGGCCCGGATAATAGTTCTGAGAGTTCACATATTTCAATTTAATGCGGATGGGAAACGAACAATCGGTTTCCAATAGAAATTCGTGAGTATTAGATAGAATGCAGTATTTTTTATACTGTATATAGGTTGTATTCGTGTCACGACCTTTCTCTCTGTCCTCGTTTCTTCTGGGTCAAACCGAGAACATCGCAATAACGTCGACGACAGACAACATTACGTCAATTTTACAGATTCATTGACAACTGGACTGCCAGCTTAAATATTCAAACTACGAATCTCCACTAAGTCAGCAACGTTTAGTGGTCGGTTTTTAATAGGTAACGTAAGCAACGTTTAGTAATGAAGTAAGAAGCGTTTGTAGGTGAAGTAAGAAACATTTAGTAAGTGAAGCAAGCAACGTTTAGTAGGTGAATTAAGAAACGTTTGTAGGTGAAGTAACAAACGTTTGTAGGTGAAGTAAGAAAAGTTTAGTATAGATGAAGTAAAAAACGTTCAGTAGGTAAAGTAAGCAACGTTTAGTAGTGAAGTAAGAAGCGTTTATAGATGAAGTAAGCAACATTTAGTAGGTGAATTAAGAAGCGTTTGTAGGTGAAGTAAGCAACAGTTAGTAAGTGACATAAGGAACGTTTAGTAGGTGAAGTAAGCAACGTTTGTAGGTTAGGTAAGCAACACATAGTAGGTGAAGTAAAAAATGTTTTATGTTAAGTTAGCAATGTTTTAGTCGGTGAAGTAAGCAACGTCTAGTAAGTGAATCGTGAAACGTTTAATAACTGAAGTAAGGAACGTTTAGCAAGTGAAGTAAGCAGCGTAAAGTAAGTGAAGTAAGCAACGTTTAGTATGTAAAGTAAACATCATTTAGTAGGTGAAATAAGAAACGCTAAGTAGATGAAGCAAGTGACGTTCAGAAAGTGAAGTATGCAAGTTTTAGTAGGCGAAGTAAGCAACGTTTAGAAAGATGGAGTAAGCAACATGTAGTAGGTGAAGTATGCATCAATTAGTAGTTGAAGTAAGCAACGTTTAGTCGGTAAAGCAAAGAGGAGTCGGTGAAGTAAGAAACGTGTAGTTGGTGAAGTAAGCTACATATAGTAAGTTGAGCAAGCAACGTTTAACAAGTGAAGTATTCAACGATTCGGGTGAAGATGGCATCTTCTGGTCAAAAACCTTGTGTGCAATAAAATCTGAAAGCCATGCAAGATCACAAGTCAAGGTGGACTCTGAAACCCTGACTTGTGAGATGGAGGCCTTGATAAAAAAAATGCTGAAAGATTCAAACAAATGAACAAACATATATATGTGATGGCTTTCATTGTTATGTTTGTCTTCCTTCTATGTCAAGGGTTCAGAGTCCATTTGATGAAAGAGTGAAAAAGGATTCGGAACTCTTGGCTAAAAAGGTATGGAAACGACCGGGGGTGTTGTACAAATACGATTCCCGAAACCTAATGTCAGCAGCATTTGCCAGTAAGCAAGATGATAGATTAGAAAGGCTCAAATTAGCCCCTAATAAGTCGTACAAAAACTTATTTAGACCGGTTTTTTAGGAATAGTAGGTTGCTCCAGTGGCTGCATTACGTTAAAATTAGTTTTCTTTTTACGGAGAGGACGTTTCGTTTTGCAAAGAAATATAATTTTTTTTTCAATTCATTGCAGTCTCAACCAATATGCTAAGCCAAAGCCTGTCCAAAGAAACACCCTTGTGAATGAAATGTTAAGTCAAAGACGACTACAGAACGAACACATTGTTGAAGACGAGAAAGTCCCGAAAAAACGAGAAATAAAAACGAAAGAAAACCATCCAGATAATCGAGTTACAAAACAAAGTGCAGAAAATGAAAACAAACATACCAAGAAACAGACAGAAGTGGGAACGGAAGCAAAAAATAGATTGAAAGAAAGACCAACAGAAAAACCAACGAATGACGTGTTGGTGCGTAGAAAGTTAGATGAGAAAATACCTCACAATTCCAATTTAAAGAACGAATTAAAACCAGAAGCAAAAACGATCAACACGAAAGTGGAAAATGTGCAAGATGCACAAAACAGGAACGATTATGTGAAGTCTGACAAAATTTCAAAACCCAACTTAAACGTTTATGGCAGTGAACATGTTGATATTGGTACAAAATCGAATCCATCCAAAACAATGCAAAATTCTCAGGATAAAGAACTAAACTCGTGGATGAAGATGACCAGGGATTGGCCCAGGTTACTATTAAGTAATGTTCTGACTTAGGGCTAGGCGTCGAACCGTTATGTACACAAAGATTGCTAGTAATTTTTCGTTCATACCGGGTGCCCCCTTCATTCTTGAAAAATCTGACGCAATGATATACAGGTCGGGGGTTTTCTCCGGGTACTCCGGCTTCCTCCCCAATAAAAACTGGACGCCATGATATAGCTGAAAAATTGCTGAAAGTGGCGTTAAATACCATCAAACAAACACACAAACAAACGCAATGATATAGCTGAAAATTTGTTCGAAATGCGTCTTTCAGATGAAGCGACATTAAGATAACGTCACATTTAATGTCGGCTGTTTTTATTGACTTTTCTTTTACTTGTTATTTTATATTTTTATTTATGAATGCTTATCGACTTATATACACAAGACCCGGGTCCTTTGAGATCTTTGAAACCTATTTTTTATTTCCTTTCTAAAACCTTAAGTAGGCACAGAAAGCAACATGTAGTAGTACATTGTAGGTAAAGTAAGCAACGTTTATTAGGTGAAGAAAGCCACGTTTAATAATTAAAGTAAGCAACGTTTAGTAGGTGAAGTCGGCAATGTTTGTACGTGAAGTAAGCAACATTTAGTAGGTACAGAAAGCAACATTTAATAGGTGAAGTAAGCAACATTTAGTAGGTACAGAAAGCAACATTAAGTAGGTGAAGTAAGCAACATTTAGTAGGTACAGAAAGCAACATTTAGTAGGTGAAGTAAGCAACATTTAGTAGGTACAGAAAGCAACATTAAGTAGGTGAAGTAAGCAGCATTTAATAGTTCTTGTTTCTTACATTGTTTATAGCTCTTTTGTTTATTTTTACATACATTTTGGAAATTGTGTATAGTATCTATGTACTCTGATAATATCTTGACATCAGATGTAGCTCTAAAATCACTCAGGAGTTTACATTTCTTACATTATATTTCCTGACAATCAGCATCAAACCAACCAGGTTGTTTATTAGACATTCTACATGTACCTTTCTTGTTAACATTTAGCATACCAGCCTTTTCACAAATTGTATGTAGAGTACATACTAAAAGTTCTGTACCTTCATTACCATTTGTATCAAGTATATCAAGTATATTAGATATTGTTTCTACAGTATCAATATCATCATACAGATCTTTACATAAACTGTTTTTACTAGCATCCCTTTTTACCTTTTTCAAATGATCACAATTCTCAGTGTCATTTCTAACATAATTACTACATGCTACTTTTACAGTACATGAAATAGGAAAATGTTTAGACAAATCACAATCTAATACCCACATGTTTACAATTTGACTGAATAAACTAATACTAGTAATAATATAGTCTATAGTACTTGCACCATTGGAGTAAACATATGTAAAATTACCATCTTTATCTCCTTCTTTACGACCATTAATAATACATAGATCATATATATTACATAACTCGATCAAAAACCTACCGAAAGTGTTTAAAGACTTATCTTTATTTTTACGATTAGGTTTGAGAGACTCTATACTCGAAGACTTACCAATGAATGTTCTGGGGGAATATACAGAAATACCAAAATTATAACCTTTTCCTCCGTTTGACAATGTAGAATAATCATGTCAGTAAATTGCTTTATGATTTGTTTAATTTTCATTACTTTAAAAATTGACTTTTTCACTAATACAAGTAAGCCACCAGAGGCTTTATTAAAATACTGATTATCAACAATTAGAAAATTTTCAAAAGAAACAAAATAAAAAAAAAGTCATTTGTAAATTCACCTTCCATTTTTTGAAAAGTTTCTATAAAGCAAACAATGTCATGTGAATTTACTATTTGATTAACAGAATTTCTATCTCGCTGAAGCTTTGTTTTCAGACTTTCAATATTCCATGATTCAATATTCAACATATTAACATTTACATAACTTTGTACGTTAAGTTCAAAAACAACAAAATTAGAATCATAAACATATGTACAACACCGTGGACCTTGACCTGGTTCCTATCTTTGAGGGAGTTCTACTATCGCTTCAGTGCTTTCATCATACACATAAAGTTTGCTGTCAATCATAAGCTTGTCATAACGCATGGAGACCTTACTTCCCCTTTAATCTTGCTTCAAGTAAAAAAGAGCTGAGATTTTTCCTTGCTGTTTTAACTTTTGGAGTGAAGTCCTCATTTACACGATATCTATCACCAAACTTGAGACACTTTTTCGCCTGTTTCAGAATTAAATTTCGGTCTCTTTCCTGAGAAATTTCACCACAATTGGTCAGTTTTTGTCGGATCCTCTCATTCGATGTCCATGCTCTATTCTCACTTCATCTGCAAATTCTTTGGTGCATTTTAGGATCGTATGAAGAAAAGTGCGCACTTTCTTCTCACAATCAGACCATGACTCACTTTCTACTTCAGTATTGGACGATATCATTTTATCTATCCGTTTACCTTCTGCTTGATACTATCATCAACACCAACAAAAATTAAATTGTTTTTACTATTGCGAGCTTCAAGGTTTTCAATTTTATCTTCTAGATTTGATACACGTAGCTTAAGTTCCTTGTTTTCTTTTTCTAGGAATTCCATGTTGTTATCAAGCTTCTGGTTAAACAGTTCAATACTAGTTTTTACACTGGACATTTCTGATTTAATATCATTTAGACCATGGAATACAGACCTCATCTGATCTCTAATCTCCTGTAAAGTTTGGCAAATGTCAGTAGAGTTACTCCCCCTTTCCCAGTTTTGGTGTAATGTGGATTGGAAAAATGATCGAGTCCCAGGGCGATCTGTTTTTTCTGTGTCTTGGCTGCGAGGACCAGGATTGGCCTCGATGTCACCCCCAGATAACAATACCAAACTTATTAGCAACGACAATCTTATAACTAAAGATAAACTGTTTGTCTGTGTTGACATAATGGCGGCACATTTGAATTTACTTATTATTTATTTGTGCCCATTTTCTGTACAAGGATCAGTAAATCCGCGAATATTGATTTGTAATAATACCAATTTCGCGAAAGTTTGTATCCGCGAATCACTTCATTTTATACAAACCGCGAAAGTTTGCTTACGCGAATATTAATTGGTTGACAGTACGCAACATTTAGTAGGTACAGAAAGCAACGTTTATTAGGTAAAGTAAGCATCGTTTAGTAGGTGAAGTAAGCAACATTTAGTAGGTGATGCAAACAACGTTAAGTAAATGAAATTGGCAACATTTAGTAGGTGAAGTAAGCAACATTTAGTAGGTGAAATAAGCAACATTTAGTAGGTACAGAAAGCAAAGTTTAGTAGGTAAAGTAAGCAACGTTTAGTATGTAAATTAAGCAACGTTTAGTTGTTGAAGTAAGCAACATTTAGTAGGTGAAGTAAGCAACGTTTAGTAGGTACAGAAAGCAACGTTAAGTAGGTGAAGTCGGCAACATTTAGTAGGTGAAGTCGGCAACATTTAGTAGCTGAAAGTCGTTTAGTAGGTGAAGTCGGCAAAATTTTGTAGGTGAAGAAAGAAACGTTAAGTAGGTGAAAGTCGGCAATGTTTTTTAGCATCGTCGGAAACCCACGTCCGGTCGCGTTCTCGCGTTGCTGCCACTTGCCGACCGTGGGCACACTTGTAAATATTTTCTCGTTTTCATGAATATTCAATGTCCTATTTTGATTGGTCGCTTGTTCTTCCGGCGAAGCATTTGAACTAATCAAAACAGTTTTCTCCAATAAACATCGTTCCCATTGGTTACTTAAAATTAATGAATATTCATGAAAACGAGAAAATATCTACTAGTGTGCCCACTGTCGGTAAGTGGTAGGAAAGCAAGAACGCGACCGGACGTGGGTTTCCGACGATGGTTTTTTAGGTGAAGTAAGTACCATTTAGTAGGTACAGAAAGCTACGTTTAGTAGATGAATAAAGCAACATTTAGTAGGTGAATAAAGCAACATTTAGTAGGTTAAGAAAGCAACATTTCGTAGATGAGGTCGGAAACGTTTGGTAAGTGAAGTAAGCAACATTTAGTATGTGAAGAAAGCAACATTTAGTAGATGAAGTCGGAAACGTTTGGTAAGTAAAGAATGCAACATTTAGTAGGCAGGGAAGCAACGTTTAGTAGGTAAATTATGTAACGTTTAAGTATGTGTAAGTAAGCTATATATAGAAAGCGATGTAAGCAACGTTTAGTAGGTCACGCAAGCAATGTTTATGCTCAAATCTTATTAGCCCCTAATAAGTCTTAGAAAAACTGATTTAGTCTGGTTTTCAATAATATCTGTTTACTTATGTTAAAATTAGTTGTCTATATACAGAGAAGAAAATAATTAATTTTTGCAAAGAAATATAATATCTTTGTTTTTCAATTCATTGCAGTCTTAACGAATATGTTAAGGCAAGGCCTAATGAAAGAAACACCATTGTCAATGAAATGTTAAGGCAAAGACGACTTCAGAACGAACCGATTGTTAAGTTCCCGGACGACGAGGAAGTCCTTAAACAACGGGAAATGAAAATTAACACAACAATACGTAATTCTCAAGATGAAGAACTAAATTCGTGGATGAAGAGAAACAGTGTTTGGACCAGGTAGATGTCTAACAAGTAATGATCCGACTTTGGACTAGGCGTCTTCGACTGCAACCGCAATGTGCACGAAGATTGCAAGGCATTTTTCTTTTTATAAAATCTGGACCCCTGATAATCTGAAAACTTGTTTGAAAAGCGTTAAACCACATTCAATCAAACAAAAAAAAACATCTTTCAGTTGACATGACAGTAAGGTAACGGGACATTTAATGTTTAACTGTGTTACCTACCTTTCTATTACTCGTTATTTTATATTTTTATTTATGAATGCTTATCGACTTGTATACACAAGATCCGGATCATTTGAGATCTTTAAAACTTAATTTTTATTTTCTATTTAAAACCTTTCAAATAATACTCATATTCATTCATTGTGTCACTATTGGTATTACATACTAAAAATTTGTAGTGAAATTATAAGACCCAGATAATAATTTTATGAGTTCACTGATTTCAATTTAGTGTGGATGGGAAACGGACAATCAGTTTCCAATAGAAATTCGTGAGTATTCGCTAGAATGCAGTTTTGTTTATACTGTATATTCTGTATAAACAGTGGGTATTTGTGTCGCTACTCTTCTTGCTGTCATCGTTTCTTATGGGTCAGAGTGGAACGTCGCAATAACGTTGACAGCAGGCAACATTCCTTCAGTTTGAGGAGTTATTTATTACCATGAAAACTAAACTGGCAGATTAAATTTTGAAACTATGAATTCGAATTACAACGAAGTCAGCAACGTTTAGCAGTTCAAGTAAGCAACGGTTTAGTGAGTAAAGTAAGCTGCATACAGTAAGTTGAGTAAGCAACGTTTAGTAAATGAAGTAAAGAACGATTTGCGGGTAAAGTAGGCAACGTTTAATGCATGGATGAAATTCTCGGTCAATACATATCATTATAGACAGAAACAAAAAATTAAATTCTTGATACAAGTTGATAAAGGGGGAGGGGTTTACAATTTTTTCTGACAAAAAGGCTTAAATCAGCTTTAAATCCGAAGAAAATCTTGTGTACACACTGTGTCCTCGTGTGTTACACGTCTTGGCCAGCGGTATTAAAAATTCGGGGTCGCCTAGATCTGAATGACGGAAAGCATACATGATATACGAAGTCTTCTGGTCAAATACGTTGACTGGGTGCTTAATAATACATGTATGCACACACACACACGTCTGGGTTTTCTATGGGTAATATAAACTGGACGCCATGCATGCTCACAAAGACATTGTTTCAGTGTCCAAATTTGTCTATAAAAACAAGTGTGGACTTTGAAACCCCGACTTGTTAGACGGACGCCATGATAAAAGATATGCTTGAAGATTCAAACAAATAAACACAAATGTATGACAGCTTTCATTGTTATGTTTATCTTCCTCCTATGTCAAGGGTTCAGAATCCATTTGTTGAAGGAGCGAACAAGGAATCGGAACTCTTGGCTAAAAAAGTATGGAAATGACTGGGGGGTTTTGTACAAATACGATTCCCGAAACATAATGTCAGCAGCATTTTGCACATTAGAAAGGCTCAAATTTAATTAGCCCCTAAGTCGTACGGAAACTGATTTAGACCAGTTTTTAGGAATAGTAGGTTTCTCCTGTGGCTGCATTACGTTAAAATTAGTTTCTTTTTACAAACAAATATAAAATGTTTTATTTTCAATTCATTGCAGTCTCAACCAATATGTTAAGCCAAAGCCTATCGAAAGAAACACCCTTGTCAATGAAATGTTAAAGCAAAGACGACTTCAGAACGAACCCATTGTTGAGTTCCCGGACGACGAGAAAGTCCCGAAACAACAACGAGAAATGAAAACGAAAGAAACCCGTCCAGAAAATCGAATTACAGTTAATAGTGTAGAAATTGAAAACAAACATACCAAGAATCAGAAAGAAGTGGGAACGGAAGCAAAAAGTAGATCAACAGAACGACTTTATTACGAAGATGCAAGTTTTACTTGGAGAAACAATGAGTTGAACAATATAGGTCGTCGTTGTTATGTTGATATTCCAAATGCTTTTTCCACTTATCATAGTCAAACAGCAATACGTAGGAGCTATGATTTAAAACGTGGTAAAGATCCTAGATATTATAAACAGATTTTACCGTCAACAAAACCTAATTCACAAAGCTGGACTATAAAACGTCCAACGGAAGAAAGATACGCAAGGGAAAGACCAACAGAAAAACCAGCGAATTACGTGTTAGTGCGTAGAAAGTTAGATGAAAAAATACCTGACAATTCCAATTTAAAGAACGAACAACCAGAAGCAAAAACGATGGACACGAAAGTGGGAAATGTGCAAGATTCACATAACGATTATTTGTATTTTGACCAAATTTCAAAACCCAAATTAAACGTTTCTGGCAGTGAACACGTTGATGTAGACACAAGATCAAACCTATCCAAAACAATACTAAATACTCAAGATGAAGAACTAAACTCGTGGATGAAGACGAGCAGGGTTTGGGATTAATTTTCAGTTTAATAAAGATCTTTATCGATACGTTGCATTTTTACATAGGTAAATACTGCCAGCATTTGTCATTAGTCTGTGAACCAAAGGGGAGACCACCATGATTATCCTTTGAGATCAGGGGAGACCACCATGATTATCCTTTGAGATTCAGGGGAGACCACCATGATTATCCTTTGAGATTCCATTTGCCGCACCACTTTAAATGCAATACATACTTTTGAAATTCTAATATATATATATATAATATATATTTGAAATTCTAATATATATATATATATATATAATAGGATATTGACACTGAAGAAGGCCATCAGTTGGTCGAAAATTTTGTCATATTTATTAATTGAATCATTTTTTAGAATAACATCTTTAAATTTGTATCGTTGCATAATTCTCTAGACTTATATATTATTTTTTTGTTTATGCTGTATCGTCATATTGGCGATCCGATACTTAGTAAGTGTATTGGTTGGTAGCTTCTTTAGACTTTATATATATATATATATATATATATATATATATATATATATATATATATATATATATATATATATATATATATATATATATATATATATATATATATATATATATATATATATATATATATATATATATATATACAGGAAAACTATTCAAGTGCGTAATTGTAAACTGTCGTATATGCTAGTAAATCTTATATATAAACAAATATTCATATTATGGTTCGTATTTAGAGCGGCTGGATTAATCCTTATATTTATTATGTAATTGTTTTAAATATTACAGGTTGCACTGGTTTGTGGGGTAGGGGGGGGATTATATCGATATATGTCGGTAGTCATACAATATATATAAAATCTTGCTGCCCGTATTGATAATTTTACAAATGTAGTTGGTTAGTTAGTTAATTCCTTATCTCATCTTAGAGATTTGGGCTGCTGACAAGTCCCCTCTACCAGTCTCTGTCCTGATCTGATCTCACTGCCACCGCCCACGCCTCAAATCCCATTATAATAGGTTCTTTCATACGTTTTTGGGAAAGACCGGTCGATCTTTCACGAGTGATAGAAATTTTTATGTCCTTTTCGCGAGTGGAGCGCATCAAAACGAGCCAAAAGACATAAAAATTTCTATCCCGAGTGAAAGATCACACGGACTTTCCCCAAAACGTATGAAAGTACCTATTTCTTCCGTAAACCAACAACTTTCAAATCGCTATAACCTATAGACTCTCCATTGTTTTAGACTCCTTTGTCTCTGACGTCCAATCAGAACGCCGGATACAAGAACGTCAAACAAGAACGTTGTGATGCTTCCATAACAACGTTCTTGTTTCGGTTGTTTCTGGCGTTTTATTGGATGACGCAGCAAGTATAGATGTGTGTGCGTGAGCTCATCTGTGCTGGGTCATCTGTATCAGAAATCGGCAATTTACGGAAGAATAATAGGGTTCTTCCATACGTTTTTGGGAAAGACCGGTTATAGAAATTTTATGTCTTTTCGCGAGTGGAGAGCAGCGGAACGAGCCAAAAGACATAAAAATTTCTATCACGAGTGAAAGATCATACGGACTTTCCCCAAATCGTATGAAAGTACCTATTTCTTCCGTAAACAGGTATAGACTGTCCTTGTTTGTTTGGTTCAGGTATAGACTGTCCTTGTTTGGTTGGTTCAGGTATAGACTGTCCTTGTTTGTTTGGTTCAGGTATAGACTGTCCTTGTTTGGTTGGTTCGGGTTTAGACTGTCCTTGTTTGTTAGGTTCAGGTATAGACTGTCCTTGTTTGGTTGGTTCAGGTATAGACTGTCCTTATTTGGTTGAAATAATGTTGTATTTTGCATAAACTAACATTTGAGTTCATAAAGCGGGAAAATGGTATATCGATTCTACTGTCTTTCCTTCTTTGAAGTGTGTTCAAATATTAAATATTTAATACTAAGTTATTTGGATTGTTCGTTTCATTCGAAATAAACTTGATATGACGTTGAACAAAACGTATGCGTTCGCGCGTTACACAACCGAAAAAAATATGATAAATAATTAATTGTGTGTATTTTGTATTTTGTGTGCGTTTAACACTTCAGGTTTACTATGTTTGTTTACATTAACTGTTTATATTTATCTTTTACCTATGTCAAGTTGTCAAATGAAATATAATTAAATGCTATCAATTAGCACCTCCTGGGGACAAACTATAATTCTGTTGTAATTGTTAATCCTCAATAAATCAAAATTACGCATTAGTTACACATTCCATTGTCCACAACATTCTTTATATTGGTCAGTTTTTTAATTCCATCAGTCTGTTATTCTAGTGAAATATTGAAACATGATGAATATTGCAGTGGATTCAGTATAAAGATTACAAAAATAGAATTTGACAGGAATGAAAGAATTAATGATAGGATTACAGTACCAACCACAGGTAGAACTATATTTAATATTATTTATTTAGTTTCTGTTTTGGGTGAGGAGGGGGGGGGGGTAAAAATGTATTATTCTCTAATAGCTATCACGTTGATAAGAATAAGCAACAATTTAAAGGCTAACGTCTTCCGCACTTCGGGAAGGTTCCTGTATTATTGTATGAAACATTACATCTTGGATAACTGACAGCAGTTTTATTCAGGAATTTTTTATGAAATTGGTTTTCACCAGTTCAGTTCTTTTGCTCTCTTACCGGTTCTCCCTAATTCGTTTGGTAGGAACTATAGCTGTCATGCCACGTTTCTGGTGATGACCTATACTTCTGACATGACTTCTGACATTTACACTTCAAAGTACGATAAATCTGGAGAGAAATTGTGCGGAATTTAAAAAACGAATAACAATTATAGTATTTTTTTATTGATTGATGTTAAATAACAATGTTGGTGATTAATTATCTATATTTCATCCATGTCGTGTCGAGTTCGGCTATTTTATATAACATCTTTCCGATTCCAGAGTCTTCCCTCTTCTCCCATATTCGCACTGTAATTGACTATATTTGAGTGTATGCGTGTGTATATCGTTATACCCGTAACTTTTATGTACTTAAATATTTATAACACGTATTAATTTACGGACTACAAATAGGTAATATATACGAAATAATTTCCCTGTCAAAGTATGACTAATAAGTACTTATATTGCCGAGGTAATAAAAATAAGTTTTATAGGAAATACATTTCATGAAAACTAAAATAGAACTTTTTGAAAAAATTGTATTATTTCAAAGACATAGTAGGTAATTTTTCATAATCTAATTAAAATTCGATCTGTCTTTGCTCTCGTTTAATTAACACGTCGCGTAGGGGAAACGTTTAAGCGTTGCCAGAAGGAATTTTAATTACTAAATTGGTAATTATCTAGTTGGTTTAAAATAAATGGTGTACATTTACTCAAACTACTCTGGCGTCAGTTAAATTGTGACACGAAACCAGTTTTTAAGCTCAGTTATGTAATTATAATTCTTACGAAAACGTTAGATTAAAAGAAATAATATTACGTGCACACTGACCACAGAAATCTAAAAACATAAATTTTCGTATTTTTTATATATTCAGACAAACAACAAGACATGAAAAAGCGGAGGTCCCTTCATCCAAGAATATTTTCTTTAAAAGGCACATAAATCAAATGAAATCAAATCAAAATCCTTTATTTGCAATCATGGGCCCGTAACAAGCAAATGAAATTTTACAATGCCAACTTTATTTCTATAAAGCTATTGTCTCAGAAAAAGAAACAGTTCAAACAAATCACAACAACATTTATAACTTTATATCTTTGCAAATTGATACACAAACAAATATTTAGTTACCAAATCCTTTTCCTAAAAGTCCAATTTTACCCAAAATGTATTATTCATATAGGGGCCTCGGTGGCGGAGTAGGTTAAGGTAGTTGGTCTAATGTTGATCACGTGGTCTGTCAACACTGAGATTGAGGGTTCGGTTCTCACTGTAGGCAGGGTGTACTCGACTCCAATCTTAATTGACAAGGATTGCCAGTTTTCCTACCGCAGGTCGGGGTTTTCTCCGGGTACTCTGGCTTCCTCCCCCAATAAAAACTGGACCCCATGATATAGCTGAAACTTATGAAAGTGGCATAAACACCATTCAAACAATAAAACTAATATATACAGTACTTATATTCTGAAAGTTTAACAACCCATTCTTTACTCATTTTTCACGGCTTTCGACCATTCTTAATAAGAAAAGCCGACTAAGCTCAACCTATTTTGCCAGTAAAACAATTTTACTCAACTTTACTTTCAAGCCGACCTCGCCCTGTCAATAATAGAAATCGATCATTTCCACACTAGCTGGAAAAAATGCATTTAAATTCGAATTGAACTCTTTTTACCTTGAAATTGCCAAAACAGCAGTACTGATATTTCTTCGCGTATTTTAGTAATCTGAAGTCCCGATTGATTTTTATTCCAGTTTCTCGCTTTGTGTGTCCAATTCTTACAATGCCTCATTGATTGTGCTTGATCAACAATGAGTCAGTAACAAGCGAACATATTTGTGTACGTTGTTTGACCATGATGAGTTTGAACCACGATATCTGACATATCTCGCACGGGAGATCCACGTTGCATGGCTTAAAATAGTATTGTCGGGCGAGTTGCCCTGTGCCGGTACCCGTCTGAGAGCTGAAAATATAGAGCTACACCCTATTTGTACCAGCTGGATAACTTCATTATGTTTTAATAAGTTGTATATAAAAATGGAAGACATATTTTTACAAAGCAGACATTTACAAGTTAACAGACAAATGAGCGACTATTTATAATCGTGTAAATACAAGGTAACAGTACAAGTCTGTTATCAATTAATGTATCACATTTATGAGGACATCAAAATACACCTTGATGTCGCAATGAAACACATTAAAATAGTAGACAAGGTCTTGCAGACAGGATGGTAAGTCAGATATGTAATTTGATATTTAATCACAATAGTTTACTTAAAAAAAGACGGGTGGCTGCACTTTTAAATACAATATTAGACTTTAAAAGCAACCACAATTAATATTCGGTTCTGAGTTTCATTTGTGGTTTGTTTTAATGGCGGTTTTAAGTCCCTTTTGGCAAATTTTAAGGTTTATAATGGGGTCCGCTTGTTGCTGGGGGAGGGTATTGAGGAGCTAGTAAACAACCACTGAATATATTTCAGGAATCTCCGTTAAAATGTTCTTGTCATTATAACACACATACATGTAATACAAATCTTGGCTAGGCCACACCCAAATGCTTGGATTTAAAAATATCGAGTTGTTTGGTACCACACTATCACGTCTTGTCTATGGTTTTTGATCATTCATTTGCGCTTCCACATGGTCAAGGAAAGTTTGAACTTTACATCTTCTGATCAACTATAGTAATAAGAAATAATAAATATTATAGGATTCAACGCTTATTTTCAATAATTCATCGATGAATGAACGAGGTCGACTCATTCACAAACAAATAAAGGACTGATGGCCGTTTATGATAAGTTTGTGAGTGAATCGACCTTGTTCATACATAATAATAATATAAAGCTGTTTCAACTAAATAACCTTTCGTTTAAGCGATACATTGCTCAAGATATTTTTATCGCAAAATTCAAACGTGCTTTCTAAATTTATTGTCTGAATCGTACACGACATATGGCAGCCGTATTTGTGTACGTTTAGTATAAAAAAAGTAGTTCCCCAACAGTCGTTCATGAAAGTATGAACGGATCTGGGAATTACTTATTTAAGACCTTTTGACTAATCAAAAATAAGTATAAATCTAAACGAATGTAAGATAAGAATTATCTACTGATTGATTTATTGATTGCATTGTATATTAGATATATTGGGTTAGACAACTATTTTCGCAATATTTCAGTTACATGTATATCATTGTGGATGAGGTCGGGTCTGTAATTAGCAAACTTGCAACACTAATCTACGGAGTATATAGATTTAACGTTATAAAACAAATATACACCGTAGGAATTTGTGACCCCATATTAACTGGGGGAAAATATGACAAGAAAACGAAAATCTCAATTCGATCGCGACAATTGGTTTTTCGTTTTCTGGCCATATTTCGCCCAGTATGGTATGTTGGTATGTATATATATATATGTATACCAACCTTAAAATTAAGTTCTTCCCTACAAGGAGTGCAATTGTAAACACATTAATTCGTTTTATTGAAAGGAATGAAATGAATATGACTCTAGCATTAAAAACTGTTTTTCTAGAAAAACATAATAGCGGAATTCATGATATCATCATTTGGGTAGAATTTCTATATGTTTGTTCTGTTTACAAACCGATAAGGAATGTGCATGTTCATTATCTGCATACCTGTACCCGACGATTTTTTTTAAACATTTAAAGATTATTTAAATAAGTGCTTTAACATTGAAATATTTAAGTCGATACGGTCTGCGAAGAATCCATACAAACGGAAAACCCCTATATGTATTTGTTCAATATATTTAAAACTGTGAAGGGCATACAAAACCACTCAGTGTGACCACGTATTTGATCACGTTGTGCCCTATAAGGAGCGTTTGTGCAACTGATTCACGCTATAAAAACAAAGTACGCCACTTTTGGATTTTATTCTTACTTACGGAAGTAACTCAGAATGGAGCTTGACCTGAAAGGTAAAAGGGTAGGTACCCATTAGATAAAACAAGCCGCAGTTTAATCTGACATTTTTTTCGTGAGGGCAACCACCTGTACATGTTAGAATGTCTTAGAATAAACATTGGCTTGACAATATGTAAATAAGTTTTTTACTACGCATAAATGCAAACAAACAAGTAAAAGCTAAATCCACATATATTAACATTGAAGGCTTTCTGATAATATGAAATAGGGAAGTTTGTTTGTAATTGTTCGAGGTCAGAATATAGTTCGAAATTTACATACTCTGTAGATTTTAATCGTTATTTGGACAAACAAATTAAAATTTGTCCCGATATAAGGAAATTTTATGGAAAAGGTAATTTTAAAAGCTTCTAAAGCATGATAAAATAAACATACTCTCTATATAAAATACAAAATCTTCCAAATTTGATATTTGAACATTTAGTTACAATTGGTCTTTTTCTATAGAGACTTGTCTATATTTCTTACATCATAACAATGCTACATTAGCTTGCAATAATTATACAGTTAATTTATACTAGTACTTTGTATCTGTGATGTCTTGGAAGGTATTTGTTTTGTTTTATCTTTCCACTGGCAATCTTATAACGCGTTTAATTTAACAATATAAAAACGAAAAACACAATCTCATCAATAAGTGCACTCACACATAAAAGAAGGAAACAAAATATGTAAAGCTTGTTTTATTTGTGATCCTATTTACGTAGCGTACTGTACCGAGCTTCTGTGTGTAATTATTCAACCGTAATTTGTACTCCAGTATATGTGTTATTTTTGTGATTTGCCATCGTCTGTTCATCTATTTTGCTAGATTTTATCAAAAAACAATTTTACATTCCTCTAGGATAATATAAAATTCTGTTTTTGTGTATATAACAGAAGTTTAATTAAATGACGTATTAGTCCGACCATCAGGCCACTGTTTATATGCTGGTTAACCGGTACGTTAGTAGTTGAATTCAAGGGCCCAAATAAAATCTCTTTCTAGTTATCCGGAAAAATGAAGGATCCGATGACGATTTGTAACAAAAGTTTATACTATAAACGCTGTACAGCGTAATCAACATTAATCAAATTGAATATTTGTTGTCATTATTATTATTTACAACGATATATTATCCGACAAGCATCCGACATGTACAAATAACTTAACGATAAACAAATTAGTTTTGTAAATATTGTCACACATTCGTATACATCCAGAGTAGCACTTTCATAAAGCTTTCTGTACAAATGGGCAGATTAATACCAGGGGCGGATACAGGATTTTCGAAAGAGGGGGGGGGGCGTAAAAAGGGGATATCGGAAAAGGAGGGCCACAAAGTGGTGCTCCCGCGCCTCGCAGAGGCGCATTTACGGCAGGGGTCGGGGGCCGCTTATGGCCCATAGAAGCTCTCGACAAAATGGTGCAAAATCAATCCTGCATTCTCGCAATTTCCAAGCATCAAAATGAATTTATTTAACACAACGTTTTTATAGTGTTCAGTAACCTTTATTTAGTACAGTATACAACAGAGATCTATATCATGATAAACGAATTATTACCGTTAATGCATTAATTTATGGCGAGGATGAGGGGGATTACATTTTTGCCTTTGGCGCTGGTTGTTACCCTCCCTGTTCTCTTTTTTCCTTTCATTTTTTAAGGGGAGGGGCGTACGCCCCTTACCCCTCCTGGATCCGCCACTGAATAATAAGAAGAATAAATAAGTAAAAAAGGGAAATAAGGATACGACTGAAAAATCTAGAAAAAATAATATATACTATACCGGTATATATCCTGCGATCGTTATTCAGATTTTCTAGACCGATCACTGCTGTTGACTGCTAAACTACTCAAACAAGGGTTTGTTGTACCTAGGTTGATGTTATCTCTCCAGAAGTTATATGGTCGGCACCACGACTTAATTGATCGTTACGGGAAATCAGTGTCTCAAATACGATCTGACATTTTCGCTGAGTCATAGGTAGTGTTTCCTATTCCTGGATTTGACCTTTCCCTAGACCAGACAATGAGTAACTCGACGGGTGTCTAATTAGAGGCAGGCACTGCTTACTCGTCCGGAGCACCTGAGTGCACCCATGGTTTTTATTGGGTTCTGGTTACTCTCTTTCTGTGTTATATGTTTTTTATTTTTGTGTTGTGTTTGTCTATATCCGGATTTGTAACTGTCCCTTGGTTTTTGGCTCTTGTTGTTCGGTCGGTTTTCTTTGCTACTTTCCTATATGTATAAAGTTACAACGAATCAAAAGAATGCACAACAGGCAAGGCGGGAAAATATCACACCCAAGAGAAAAGATTTCTGGTCTCCAACGAGGCTCTGCCGAGTTGTAGGCAGAAAGAAATTTTTACGCGAAGAAATCTTTATTTTTTATTCGACCAAAGGTGGAACTCCGTGTATTTGTACTAGGGAAAATGTGCGTTTTTACGTCATGGTGTATCAGATTGAGACTATTCTAATTTATTCTGAAGTTGACATACATCGCATAAAGAAGCATTATTCTATATCCGTCTACATATAGTCTACATTTAATGCAAAAGTACGCTTTGTATTCATCACCCACAACAGCAGACGAGCGTAAGTTTTCCGCGCGATAAATTTCAACCGATGTTGACAATGTAATATAACGGATGATCTTTACATGGATAATAAATATCTTTTTAAAATGACTGCATTTGGATGTCGTTTGCAGTTCAGCAACGTTTATGAAATTAAAATATTGTTGATTCGCTTCCTTACGCTTGTGTGAACACTTTTTCGTTTTTCGTCTCTGTAATTAAAATATGTTAGCTGGGGCGCGGGGTCAGCAAATAGGAAATTCAAGGTGCGGTCCGAAAGGTTCAATATATCAGAACTTTAAAGATCTCTCATCAGGTACAATTATAGATTTACATTTGGTCCCATATTAGCTCCTCTAGCTCCTGGTGAGAAAATAAATGGTTAATATCGAATTCAGTAAATTGCCCAAGGATAGCCATAAATGTTTAAGCACAAATTATCCTGCAATATAATTTCCATATTTGGAGATAACTGTTAGCCATACCCTAAAATTATACCATGTAACAATTTAGTTATGGAGTTTATCTTTCAATTAGAACTATATGGCCATGATTTTTTTATATTGATTTTTTAATACGATATCTTACGAACTTATTGATGTTTTATAGTTCGTGAAATATAACAAATAATTTATAAAATAAAATACCATCCTTCAACGAGGAGGTGTAGACTCAGAACTGCGTCCCTCCAATTCAATGAGGGAGTGTAGACACATAATTCACTCTGTCCCTCCAATTCAATGAGGAAGTGTAGACTCAAAACTCCGTCCCTCCAACTCATGGAGGGAGTGTAGACTCAGAACTCCGTCCCTCCAATTCAATGAGGGAGTGCAGACTCAGAACTCCGTCCCTCCAATTCAATGAGGGAGTGCAGACTCAGAACTCCGTCCCTCCAATTCAATGAGGGAGTGCAGACTCAGAACTCCGTCCCTCCAATTCAATGAGGGAGTGTAGACTCAGAACTCCGGCATTTGGAAGATCTGAAATATCATGTGCATAAGATATCCCATAATGTTAAAAAAATAAACGATCCAAATATTTTATAAAGTTAATAATATATCAACTGGTCACGTGTGAATCCAGAAGCTGCAAAGGACTTCAAACATAAGCATGGCGGTTCTGTTTCTGTTCATATTGAATTATTTCAGTGTTATATGAACAGATTTCCTGTGTGTTTATTTTCTACCTGAACACACGCCTATTTTCGTTTTTCTCGTTGAAAAATATAACAGTGTTATATACATTTTGAGACGTTTGTACGTCTGACATAGAACCATACTATACGTCTGACATAGAACCATACTTTACGTCTGACATAGAACCATACAATACGTCTGACATAGAACCATACTATACGTCTGACATAGAACCATACTATACGTCTGACATAGAACCATACTATACGTCTGACATAGAACCATACTATACGTCTGACATAGAACCATACTATACGTCTGACATAGAACCATACTGTACGTCTGACATAGAACCATACTATACGTCTGACATAGAACCATTACTATACGTCTGACATAGAACCATACTATACGTCTGACATAGAACCATACTTTACGTCTGACATAGAACCATACTATACGTCTGACATAGAACCATACTATACGTCTGACATAGAACCATACTATACGTCTGACATAGAACCATACTATACGTCTGACATAGAACCATACTATACGTCTGACATAGAACCATACTATACGTCTGACATAGAACCATACTATACGTCTGACATAGAACCATACTGTACGTCTGACATAGAACCATACTATACGTCTGACATAGAACCATACTATACGTCTGACATAGAACCATACTATACGTCTGACAGAACCATACTGTACGTCTGACATAGAACCATACTATACGTCTGACATAGAACCATACTATACGTCTGACATAGAACCATACTATACGTCTGACAGAACCATACTGTACGTCTGACATAGAACCATACTGTACGTCTGACATAGAACCATACTATACGTCTGACATAGAACCATACTGTACGTCTGACATAGAACCATAGTATACGTTTGACATAGAACCATACTATACGTCTGACATAGAACCATACTGTACGTCTGACATAGAACCATACTATACGTCTGACATAGAACCATACTATACGTCTGACATAGAACCATACTATACGTCTGACATAGAACCATACTATACGTCTGACATAGAACCATACTGTACGTCTGACATAGAACCATACTGTACGTCTGACATAGAACCATACTATACGTCTGACATAGAACCATACTATACGTCTGACATAGAACCATACTATACGTCTGACATAGAACCATACTATACGTCTGACATAGAACCATACTATACGTCTGAAATAGAACCATACTATACGTCTGACATAGAACCATACTATACGTCTGACATAGAACCATACTATACGTCTGACATAGAACCATACTGTACGTCTGACATAGAACCATACTATACGTCTGACATAGAACCATACTATACGTCTGACATAGAACCATACTGTACGTCTGACATAGAACCATACTATACGTCTGACATAGAACCATACTATACGTCTGACATAGAACCATACTGTACGTCTGACATAGAACCATACTATACGTCTGACATAGAACCATACTGTACGTCTGACATAGAACCATACTGTACGTCTGACATAGAACCATACTATACGTCTGACATAGAACCATACTATACGTCTGACATAGAACCATACTATACGTCTGACATAGAACCATACTGTACGTCTGACAGAACCATACTTTACGTCTGACATAGAACCATACTATACGTCTGACATAGAACCATACTGTACGTCTGACATAGAACCATCCTATACGTCTGACATAGAACCATACTATAATGTTCTAAAGCTAATCGTTACTTCACGTAAGTATTTGTAATAGTTTAAGTTAGATCCAATAGAACCAGGTAGACTAACAGCTTTTTCCACTTATCGGGAAAACCGGTGGGACCATTCTGTGAGGGTTCGCAGTGCTCGATCCACAGAGCTGACCAGCGCGTACGTATGTGGCGGATAGGGATTCTCTATGTCGGGTCATAATACGGAAAGCCTGACCGCAGACCAGTGGTTAACGTGCTTGTAGAGTGCCACGCTCCATGTACGATAAAGACCCCTCTTGCAGGTGCCAATAAGAGAATGCTTGTTCTAGCCTCTACAAAAGGTTAACTCTACCACCCTACCCATACGACATACATTTCCAGTGGCGTTTATGTCTTTTCCTTTCGGTCCATCTTTCCCCAACTGAAATACTGATTGGTGGATGTAAAGCTATAGCATACAATCAACTAATCAACCAATAGACTGGACCCAGACAACATTAGAATACCCGAATAATATATCTGTAACCAGACTTCAGATTCTTCCACCAATCAGTAAAACCGACAAACTGCAGGTCACTACAGATAGTCTAATAAATATCCGAGTCAATAGTCGAGGGTGATAATTTTTTTCTCCATGTGATAATCTACCTAACACTTGAGTTCAAAGGCAGTATGATTTTTATTATACTGAATGCCTACTATTTAAAGAGGAAACGTAAACTACCATAAATATATTGTACTGAATTAAATTGTTATTGGAAAATGCTTGTTTGTGTACTATTTGATTTTCCAAATAATAATTGGACATTTTCATGTATTTGTTGTGTCTTTGACATGTTTGCGCGGAAAGAAAAACGATCGACCTGTAAGTAAATTTCAGCTGATCCGGCGGAACATTTTCCATTTTGGCAATATTCGTTCTGAGCGGGTGATAATTTTTTTATATCAGTAGTAAACTTCGGCTGGAGCGGGTGATTTTTTTCCGGTTCATCTCCGGTCTGAGCGTGTGTTAAAGGACGAGGAATTAACACTATAATGGGCGGGGCTAAAAAGGAATCAACAAATATTAACACATGGTAATTGTCCAATAAAAAGATAGCATTTTTGCAAGAGGTATAATAATATCAGTTATGGCCTACGTGATGTTATATAGACATATATTTTTCATCTTTCTCGAATCTGATGTTTAATCGTAAACATCATTAATAAAGTTCCTTGTTACAAGGACAAAGTTACATAATTTTAATGAATAAAATTTATGGCGCAAAACCGACCAAAATATACTTTACACCTGTTTAGGTCTTGAATATAAGGTAAATAAGTATACATTTAAGTGCAAGGTAAAAAAAAATCAGATAAAAATTACGTCTTTTAAAACTTTTTAAAACCTTTTCTTAAGTTATTACCTGTAGTGTAGCCAGGCGAAAGTTCAGAAGCCAAGGCAAAACAACAAAATCAAAGATAGAGAGCAAGGAACGTGTAACTACAAATGTACCTTTCTAAAATTAGTAAATGCTATGTCTATGGACTACTGGTAGAATTCGTCTCCACTGCTTTGCTACATGTGGACCCATATACTGGTGCTAACAGCGGTCCCAGTTTTGTTTGTACTGAAGCTTGCGTGTATATATGTTTATTTAGGTTTGCTTCGTATTTATCTTGTTTTGTTTTGTTTTTGTTTTTTTGGTGCGATGCGTTTCTATATGTCTGTGTTGTTAAACCCGGCCACATCATTGTATGTGCATGTTCTTTACACTTGTAAAGTTCCTGTTTTTAAATGTGTAACTTTATGCGCTTGCTCGTGTTTGTTTCTTAAGGAAGTTTAGGAAAGAATTTCTAGGCCCTCGTATTTATCATTTCTGTTACAATTGTATTTGTTTTTTCTTTATTTTTGTTGATTTGTTTATGTGTCGTTTAGCGATTATGTTTTATGGTTCTCCTCTTTGAATATTTTCATTACGTAATTTTGTGTTGTATACATGTTTATTCTTGTAATGGTATGACTCACGTGGAGTTTTGTCTGCGTTTGATAATAAATTATAATTATACATATATATATTTTAATGTTGTAGCTTCTTTATATATTATATAATAATTTAAAAGCCAGACAACCGGGTGTTGTCATCAATATACCCGGATATATTTGGGTATATTCGTCTTAAGCAAATTTTATAAGTGAGTTGACAGGAGTTGGTCTTATCTGAATTCTTTGAATAATAAATAAACAAACGAGTCCCATGTACAGAATCTCGATACATTTCGATTTTCAAAATCCAGAAGTTACACAAAAGTAATCCGAATTATACAAGTATCAGTCCATATGTCCTGAAAAGGTAGAATTCATAGAAGCAAAAACAAAGCATAGAGCTGATAGGGGAGACGACTTATTGGTCTACAATGAAATATTTCATCAGTGCCCCGTCTTGTCTAAAGCGCATGTTCAATCGATTTGCGTACTAAGATTTCGGTTAATTTTAAAGAAATTAATTTTAATAAAATATAAAGCAATATATGTTGTTTCACAATGTACGGGATTCAAGTCAACCACAATGTAAAAAGACATATAAATGTCCTCTATTTCGCATAACAAAAGTTAGACACATGCAGGCTTTCGTCGCCAAGATCAGGATAGTTAAAAATATCAGAAAGCGTCCCGATCATCCAGGCATGAAGTGCATCATGTGCATAGTGAGGTAGGCTGTCTCCTCTTTCACCACCCTCGCAATTGCCCAAATACGATATACCACCGAAGGTACCCATCAACCCAATTTTGACCGATATTGTTAAATTGAATAATTGAATGAACTCGCGTTTTTTATTGGTCATAATTTGTAGCTAGCTAGAATTATTTTAGTAACTATTCCTACATAAAGACTATAGACGTGTACGTTTACATTTGTAAATGACTATGATAGAATTATATGTAAAGATAATTCCTAAGCATAAAAAGATACTTAAAACTCCATAATTAGAATTTATATGACGTATTATAGTCTGTACTAAGATTCAAATGTAAATATGGGGTTGTTTGTTTGTTTGTTTGTTTGTTTGTTTGAAAGTGGTTTTACTTTACTTTCAACTTTTCATGGCTTCCAGTTTTTGTTGTTGGGGGGGGGGGGTGGTTTCTTTCGCAGGAAAACTGACCAAATGATCGAAATTTAAGGTTGAAGTCCAGTATCTTGCCAAATGTCGGATTCGAACTCATAATCCTATGTTAATTTGCATATCCCACCCCCTGAACCCAGCGAGTGTCATCAATAGATATCAGTGAAAACCCCCGACCTTCGGCTGGAAAACTGGCAATCCTCGTCAATTAAGATTGGAGTCGAGTAAACCCTGTCCCCTGTGAGACTTGAACCCGCAACCTCAGTATTGACAGACCACGTGATCAACAGTACACGAACTACATTAACTACTCAGCCACCGAGGCCACCACATTTTATCGAATGGGAAACTCCAATTACATGTTTTTGTTAAGAATGTTGGATAGCTTACAGCTTGTTGCTGTCCCACCAAATAATTATTTTATTATTAAAATATCGAATTGTCAAGATCTCTTTACCACAGAAAGTATTAAAATAATTGGAGAATGTTGTCGGCCTAAGGCGAGACTTAAACAACAAACGACAAAATCTACACCTATGGTAGGCATATGAAATATGAAATACAGGTGAGAAATTTACCTGTGATATGTATACCGCAAACTTAACACGATATATTATTTCATCTTATGAGACATGAATGAAACCTGTTGCTCATTTTGAAATAAAAGAAGACAGTTTTGAATATTATTTAATGATGAAAGGAGCTTTTGTTACAACCAGTGTCATTTTTAAAATCCTGACAAATTCTGACGTGAGTTAAGTGCAAAATAACAACTTAACGCATCCCTTATTTGGGCTAAAGTAATCCGTAAAAGTAATAGTTATTATATTTCCTTGACTGTCTCTTTAAAAAGGGAAGGATATATAGTAGTCCTGCGTCACACGTTAAAAGTAAACATATCGTAAAGTTAGATGCAAATAGTACTATAGTGTAAGGTCACGACCTGGAAAAGATAGGTAAAAATTACAGGTGATTCACAACATCGACATACCTTGATCTCATCAAATATCTTCCATTTCTGGAATAATTAATACGATTAATTTTATAATTTGGTCTGCAACAAAGGGAGCTTGTAAAATAAAAATGGCTGATAAAACTGAAAATGGACCGCACCCGCAGAAACTATCGATTTCTGGACTGAAGGATGTTAGACAAAGGGTAAGTCGCTACTTTTCGAGTTTTGGTCCTATATTTAACGAAACAGCGATTGGGTATGTTCACAGTGTTGTTAATTAACGATAATTATAAAGACCTAGGAGGATCTAGCAATTTTCATAAAATAGATAAAAAAGGAAGGGACAAGGTCTAGAGTTTCAACAAAGGGAGGGGGTTTATGGAGTAGACTAAACAATATTCAGGGGTGGGGACTACGGTGCAGACTTAAACATATTTTGCTTATTTTGCTTCTCCATATGCCATTCCTCCCCGGTTTCTACTAAGTAAGATCTTTACAGATTTCTCCAAGATCGTGTATTGCCTATAAAAGACCAAATGTGAGCATACAAGAGAACAAATTTCTATGTACTTCATCTGCATACTGTCTTTTTTTTAAGTTTAAACCCGGAGATTTCAAAAAATAAAAAAAAAACCCAAAATGTAAAGTTGCGAACATTTCATTGAAATATTGGCAATTGTAATTGTTTACATGGAAATAAATAAGGAAAAGGATATAGCAAAGTTTTCAGTTGTACTACGTAATCGTGATTAGACTTCCGAAACATATATGTTATCAAGGATGTTTAGGTAGGGTTATAACATATTAATTTTATTTATCCCTGATATTTAATAGTTATTTATTTTTACTGTATATGAAACTTAAATTTGTGATAAAATGGACACAAAATGAAGTTTTTACCGAATAAGGTAGGAAACAGTATAATAAAAGTGTGTGGCACATAATGGCATCCACTCGAAAGAAAATATTCTTTTATCATATAACATAAAATTGTAATAAAGAAAATTAAAAAGAAAAATTATTTTTAAAATAAAAACTCATTTTGAAATTAAAAAACAAATGTTAAACATATGCGACGTCCTAATAAGTTGAAGCACTGCATCTCTTTACAAGGTGTTTTAACACCTCTGTTGAAAAAATTTGGTAAAAGTCACTTCTATAACCACGTTTACTAACTGTCACCTCCTGTTTACTAAACTGTCGCCTCCTAAGCTATTTTTGAAAGCAATAAATAGTACACGCCGTGTACTTGTTATAAAATTTAAACTTCAGGACCTTACATGGAAAACAAAGAAACTTTAATATGAATCGAAAGTCAGAAAGTTGTTTTTTTGTTTAACTTGTGAAAATTGGGTCTGTGGAAGAGGTGAAAGTGAACGAATCTAGTAATGACGTCATATTTTGTTTTGTCGAAAATGGGTTGAACGTCTCTTTCATAAATATTTATATTATAAATACCCATTTCTCAATACTTTTTTTAACGACTCGCAGTTGAAATATTATTTACAGTTAGAAAACGACCACTGTAATATGGCATACATATGTACATATTACCCAAAAGTGTATCCGATTTATGCTTATTGAATATAATAATATGGTTACTACATTGACCTTTTTGCATTTGATTGCAATAACACCTTATTTCATGTAAATATATATCATTTACATTTCGTACTTTATTTAACGTTTAATCACCTCACTGCGTACAAGCAATGCCACTTGCCAATATCATGGTTTTTTTTAAACACGCGGGAAAAAGGACCAACTATTCGTAGTGAGAATAAATGTGACATTTCACCTACAAAATAAGAGAATTTCAAATGGGAATGTTTTAAGCCATCTTCTGACTGAACCACATATTTGGAGGAAAGTATACAACAAAATACTCGATTTAAACATGTTAAAGATGTTATTAGTTTAGATAATAATAATGCTGTCATAAATGAGAATCAAATGCACGCGAACTCAGGGCTACGTAATAATAATAATAATAATAATAATAATAATAATAATAATAAATAATAATAATAATAATAATAATAATAATAATAATAATAATAAACCAAAAAAAACCATAAACGAACAAACAACAACAACAAAACAAAAAACCAAACCAATTATAAGTGTTGGGATCAAAATAAATTAAGACAAAAGATTGGCAAAGAAATATCATAATATCATTAAGGTAGTAATTAAGTCTATATCTTTTCAGAAATATAAAGTCAGCAACGACTCAACGCCTTCACCGACAGAACCCGAGATTGGGAATTATTATAGAAATTTAGCTTTTTCGTCATCAAGTGCGGATCGTGGAGGAGAAAACAAAAGAGTGTCTACCATTAATTTCGATAAAGACAATTACCATACAGAAAACGACGATGTTTTTGTTATAACAAACACGGACAATGCGGTCTTTTCACAAAAACCCAAAGATAAACGGGTGGAAAGTGCGCGGCCACCAGAGGAAAATCCTAAAAAAGAAAAATCTCGTAAACTCTGTTTTATACTTTTCGTTGTTATATTAGTTATTGGAGTTTTAGCAGGCGTAGCTGTGATATTAGCATTTGAAGTTTTTAAAGTTGGTAAGTAGTTATGAGATAAAATTAGACTGTATAAATAGAGGTTCTTGATTGATGATTGATTGATTGATTAATTGCTGCTTGAGTTCACAAGTCTTATTCGTTTTCTTCTTATGACGAAATGTACATTTGTGAAATATGAACATTAATCCCAAATAATTATATTCGATTTAAGTAAAATCACATAAAAATTATACAAAACTTTTATTGACGAATTAATTTTTGTTTTAATTATTTGGCCATTAGTGATAAAAAAATTTTTTCTGAAATATTTTTAACACCATAAAATACCATAATGTGCTTGTCCTATCGCTCTCTATCGTAATCGGTCTTTCCATATGCGCGCCACCTACCGGTTACACGTTGGGTAACTCTAGTTTACATGTAAGACTGTAGTTGGTATACAAGCCATAACATAAATCTGTCACACTATTCCTTCAATAAACAATTAATTGGCACCTACGTAGGTGAAACCCCCATTAAATAAAAAGGGATATTAAAAACATGTATCAGATATACAGACTTTGCAAACTTTTTTCGAATAAAAGTGTGTATTTAAAAATCCTAATTTAATAATATACACAAACAGTGTTAACTAATGAACTGTGGTTAATAAGCTGCTAATAAAATTGTTAGTATAAATTTCTTTCCTACTTTTTGCCCCAAGGAAATTAATTACCTGTTCACCGGATGCAAGATACTACACCTGGATGCCGGTTAGATAAAAGTGATTTTTATTGTGGTGTCAACGAATATACGTGCAATGTAAATGACTTGTACATGTAATTACATTCTCTGATGTGTGTGAGCACTGATTTCAATAAGGTGACCGTTATAAGTTACGGATAATTGAGTGATTATATATACCTATAATAAAAAAATGTCCCACTGAGAAGCTTCCTGTTCAGGTGACTGGTGTTAATTGGAAAAGGTACACATGTAATTTGTAATAATTACCATGGGAAAATGTGTTGTTTGTTTCGGATACGACCTTCACAGGAATATTTTACCCACATGTTTAATGATAATTAAGCATTTTCCAAATTTCATTCGTAGGATCGAAAATAAAATAGCCTAAGATTATTTCTTTTTTATTTTGTTTAAGAAAATTATTGCAACCCAGAAAGGTGCATAGTTTTATTGCAGTTATGTCGAGATGTATTAACACGTGATTTCAAGTCTATGAAGGAATGCTCCTCCCTTCGTTAAGTTTTTCCCGCCACACCTATTGATTGGATTGTAATAGGTGTGTTGCTTTTGATTCACGGGGCCACCCACCTGTCAATTAAGTCAATCACATCAGGCGTTCAAAGGAATGACAATTGACACTGAATACTCGCATTGTGCACGTCCGATTGTTGAATTTCCAGACAATAATATTATCTGTCAAAATGAACAATTGTGTGAACCCAAAAATAAAACTGGAACGTCAAAATAATAAGGTCAAAATATGTTACAAAACATTGTTTTTATGGTTTTTAATGCATTGGAAATAAGTATTTTCTCACTGAAAGTTAGTGGCAAGCATATATACTGCATGCGAGACATACATGTAAATCGCGGTTACCCGCCCCTTTAAGGGAGGTAACACCACTTAATTAGCAATCGGCGACATTACTTCTAAACTGTACACAAAGCGGAAGTTGCAGACGACATTTTTTACAAAATACCCACGAAAATACCTTTGTACCGTTTCGGGCCATGGAATAAACCATTAGGCTTCTAAAGGCTCTTCATTAGGTTAATTCGCATTAAATTACATTATATAATATATATGTTGCATGCTAGTATTCAACACGAGTTGATATACAGTAGTGTTGTTTGCTGTTGAGAACCGATTTATATTTCACTGATGTTGCTGATACTGCTGCGTTAGAAAGATTGTTTCATTTTTTTCAATTATACGAATGTTAAAAGAGTTTAAACGCTTGGTTGTTCTACATTGTTTGTGGAATTGTTTCCAGTTGTGCCAGGCCCTGGTAATGTTAACAGACCTGTAGTAAACAGTTTCATGCAATCAATATTGTCTATGCTGTGACGTGTTGTAAACTTGTGACATATTGTTCCTCTATATTCCAGTGGTGGATTAGACCTTATCAATGGAACCTGTCTTCTTAACTAAGATGACATATTTTTGACAAATTTAGTTGCTTCCTCGCTGAACAGCTTTAAGTCTAGCATGTCCTTAAGATAAGGGGACCAAATAAATGTGAACATTTGGGGATCTAATTGGTGCTTTCACTTGTTTTGAACCTCTAGGAAATAGTGTTGTAGACTACTTCATTGCCTCAGAGGAACTTCTACCATATTTTACTTATTTTCAAGTTCACAATTTATCACCTGATTTATCAGATCACTGTCAAATATCTTGTATGCTAAAATGTAATTATACAGCAGTCTTCACGAAATTAGTTCTTGGCTTGTCGGACCTAAACACAAATACTGCCGGACCAATTTAACATTTCTGCTGTAAATTTAACAAATTTGCCGGACTGGAGTTAAATTTGCCTGTTTTTTGCCGGTCGGGTCCGGCGGACCGGCACATTTCGGGAAGACTGTACAGAAAAAGAAATTAACTATAACTTAAGTCCAATGCCTGAAAAATTTATATGGGATAAAAGTTCAATCACTCAATTTCAAGATGCCATGAACTCAAATTCTGTGAAAATTCTTATAAAAGACTTCGAAAATAAAGATTATAATCAAGTTACAATCAATAACGCAGCTGACGATGTTAACAATATATTCTTAACTGCAGCAAATATGTCCCTTAAGAAGAAAAAATATAAAAGTATTGATAAAAGAAAACCAAAACAAAGCCAAGATTGGCAAGATAAAGAAATATACCTATTAAAAAGACAATTGTATCAAAAGTACAATTTATTGCAAAAAGACAATAATAATCCATTTATTCGAGGCTCATTTTTTAAAGCTTTAAAAAACTACAGGAAAATTAGACGCTCAAAAATAAGAAAATTTAAGCAAGATATTCTGGACAAGTTAGATAATTTACAAGAACAAGATCCCAAATCATACTGGAAATTGTTAGAAAATCTGAAAAATGATTCAAATAATAATATAAAACCTGAAAGTAATGTTAACCCAAGTGAATGGAAGGAGCATTTTGAAAGTTTGAATACCATCAAATATCAAAATCAAGATTTAAACCAAATGGGTCAGAAACTTGAGGAACTAGAAAAGGATACCACCTTTAATGAACTTGATTATTTGATAACATCTGACGAAATACTTAAAGCAATAAAAACCTTAAAAAATAATAAGGCTTGTGGCTTCAGCGGAATATCTAATGAAATGATCAAATGTAGTCAAATTATAAATATCAAACTATTTAAAAAACTCTTCAATCTTGTATTTTCATATAGTACCTATCCCAAATCTTGGGGTAAGACATTTATAGCACCCATTCATAAAACAGGACCACACAATGATCCCTCTAATTATAGAGGAATAACAATTGCTGATAGGGGGCCTCGGTGGCCGAGTGGTCAAGGTAGTTCGTCTACTATTGATCACGTGGTCTGTCAACACTGAGATTGCGGGTTCGATTCTCACTGCAGGCAGGGTGTACTCGACTCCAATCTTAATTGACAAGGATTGCCAGTTTTCCTACCGCAGGTCGGGGGTTCTCTCCGGGTACTCCGGCTTCCTCCCCCAATAAAAACTGGACGCCATGAAATAGCTGAAAAATTGCTGAAAGTGGCGTTAAAACACCATTCAAACAAACAAAAAACAAACAATTGCTGATAATATTGGAAAACTATTTAACCAAATACTTAATGATAGACTTACAAAATTTTTATCATCAAAAAACATAATTAAAAATGAACAAATTGGTTTTAGGAAAGGTCGTAGAACAACGGACCATATGTTTATATTAAACACTTTAATACAAAAATATGTTAAAAATGAATCAAAACGTCTTTATGCATGTTTTGTAGATTTTAAACGTGCTTTTGATTCAGTATCACATCTACATCTTTTCTATAAACTTAAAAATACTGGAATAGGTACCAAATTTTACAATATTATAAAAAACATGTATTGTAACTCTCAAACTTGTGTAAAAATTGGAAATCAGAGAACAGTCTTTTTCAACTCTGAAGTAGGAGTTAGACAAGGTGACAACTTAAGTCCTAATTTATTTAATATTTATCTGAATGATTTACCATCCTATTTTGATAGTACATGTGACCCGGTCTCTCTACACAATAGCTCTTTGAATATTCTTATGTATGCAGATGACGTTGTTCTATTGTCAACCTCAGAACAGGGACTTCAAAACTGTGTCAATAAACTCTCTAATTTCACAAAAGACTGGAAAATGACAGTTAATATTAAAAAGACAAAAGTACTAGTTTTTAATAAATCTAGAAGAGTACAAAACATAAAGATAAAACTTGAAGACGAAGATATAGAGTCAGTAAAACAATATACATATTTAGGAGTCAATTTTATGGCATCCGGTAGCTTCAAAAACGCAAAACATGAATTATACAATAAAGGTTTTAAAGCATTTTTTAAACTAAGGAGAACATTCACAACCGAATTGCCTAAACCTAAAACATTAATGCATATTTTCAGTCATACTATAAGACCAATTCTTTTATATGGTTCAGAAATTTGGGGCTATATCCCATATAATAAAACCAAAGATATAGCATCATATACTAATAAAGAGACTGATAAGCTTATCATAGAGAAAATACATACTAAATTTTGTAAATATGCACTTTGCATTAAAAACAAAGCCTCTAATACAGCCAGCAGAGGAGAATTAGGATCACTTCCAATTTTATATTATATATACATTAATATGATAAAATATTGGTGTCATTTAGTTAAAGATATTGAAGAAACAAATACTATACTAAAGGAAGCCTTTCTACTCTCAACATCAATGAATAAAAACAACCATGAATCCTGGGTAGGCTGCATACAGAAATTTTTCAAATACCTGAATTTGGAATATATCTTTACTAATGTAAGTAAATATAAGACAAATTTTATAGTAAATAAGGTGAAAGAAAACTTAATAGTAGTATTTAAAAACCAGTGGTTAAATAACATAATCATCCAGGGAACAAGTAAAAATTCATCTGGGAATAAACTAAGAACATACAAAAAATTTAAAAATAGTTTTACATTCGAAAGTTATTTACATATAGGCTCAAAATCTAATCGTCAAATCATTACTAAATTCAGAGTTAGTGCACATGATCTTGAAATTGAGAAGGGAAGATATATAGGTGTTAAGGCAGAAAATAGAATATGTAAACTATGCGAAACAGAAGTCGAGGATGAATTCCATTTTCTTTTAAAATGTCCATCTTTAACAAATATAAGAGAAATTTATATACAAAAATTCAATAATAACTTTAAAAACCTAGGTCAATTATCAGATGAAAATAAATTCATATGGATACTTTCCTCTGAGGACAAATTAGTAGCTGACATCCTTGCTAATATGTTACACTCTCTATTTGAAGAAAGAAAAAATATATTAAATAGCAAAGCAGAGTCACCCCCACAAGGTAAAAATAAACAGAAAAAATGTAATAATAACAATAGAAACAATAAATAATAAATAGTTAACCCATGATGAAAGTTATCAGATATGTTCCCAGGTCACAGCAGGAACCTCTTGTTTGTCACTCTAGTATTGTATTTAACTACTTTTTTTTTGGTTTATGCATCATCATTTGTATTCCTAATCATAATAATTATTTCCTTAATTGTACTATTAATTTTGTTTTCACAATTCATGTGATTTTGAATCGCTCAAAGTGGGCACCTTGATTGGTATTAATAAACGTTGTTGTTGTTGTTGTTGTGAAGCACTTTAAGCTGGAATAGTCATATTGAAGCATCAGTCAATTAAAATTGAATCTTTCACTTGCTCCCCCTTTTTTTCTATGTGGCTGTATGTATGTGTATAGCTTACAATGCAAAAAGTGGGGGAAGGGGGTGGGGGGGGGGTGAGCAAGTGAAGGATTTAGTTTTAATTAGATGGACGAATTGAGGGTTTATCTTGAGATGTGAAATGGGCTGAAAATTCTGTTTCAATCCATCATATACATGTATTACACTACCTGATTAATAACTTAATTAATGCAGCAAATTGGATATTTTAAGTCACCCCCTGATGAAATAATTCACATTTCAGAATTTCTCTGTTTGCTGGAGAAATGCTAAAATGATTAGTTTAAACAAACTTTTAATATTTCAAAAAACAGTATGTACAAATATCAAGCACTGCAGTGAGTCGATGTATTTATCAAGATTGGCCAAGGCAATGTTGTTGACAACATTACTACCCAGCAAATATATATAGTAGCATGATAAAACTGGCAGTTATCAGGCTTGGTAATACAAGTATATCTTGTGATAGTGAGATAAAAATGTATTTGATGGTTAAATAGAAGTACATGTATATTTACATGTTTTTCAAATCAGGCTTGGTAATACAAGTATTTATTAATGAAATAATATAATATTCACGTAAATAACAGTTAAACTGCCGATATGATATATTTTGTTGAACTAGTTCAATACGGAATTAACTAATCCAATATCGGTATTGGCCTTAATCGACCTGCATTATCCTGATTCCAACCTGTGTTGGCCTAATAGATTTTGACTAGTTAATTAATTTAGGTATCATTACATGATAACTTCTGTATTGGCCTACTTATTGATCCTTGGCCAGCTGTATTGTCCTTCGGCTGCACCTCAGGCCGAAGGATAATACAGCAAGCCTAATGGATCAATAACTAGGGCAATACAGAAATCATCACATAATAATATCATAATCTTGTGATACTGATAGTCTGAAGATGAAAAAGTATGTGAAGGAAAATGGCAATAAAATATATTTAAAATAAGTACAAATTAAACTTCTGTTGTTTCCTATCAACCTCACAGTCTATGCTAAATATCAAATAAAATGTACTTCATGCAGTTTATTTATAGCTAGCCTAAACATACTTTTGTACCAAATTAACACCTGCTTATATTTACTAGCTATGCACTAACTATTATTGCTATGCTTATTTCAGGTCAGTCTAAAGACATTAGTACAACTACAACTAGACCAAGTAAGTTGTATCTATTATAATTAATTAATAAATAAAAACTCCATATTTTGCCGACGTTTTGACGACCACTGCCGTCTTTATTCAAGGCATATATACAAATGACAAGAATATGTATATGTGAAGTCAATAACAACAACAACAGCGTTATAATACAATGACGTCATAAACGGGTAAAGTAAAGTACAAGTGAACATTGGCAGTAATAAGAACAGTAGAATTTGGGGGGAGGGGGGTACAAAACGAACGTTACAATACAAGGCCGTCTTAATGGGTAATAAAATGTCAATACAGCTTTACATATAATGTAGTATATTTTTAACAGTGTTATCCTTTTTTGTTCAGTCCTTGTTCATTTAAAGTTCCAATTTTCTTCATCCAAAATTTTTCTTTTTCTTTACGATATATCCATGATTTGTTAATTTTCTCAATTCCAATTATTTTAAAGTCATTGATATTATGGTCCTGTTGGTTGAAATGTCACTGCTTGGAAGTTCTATTGAGATTTGCAGTGAACCAGTTATATTTTGATGTTCTGGATTGATTTGTTTTCACAAATTTTTGTAAGGTACTAAAAATAGGATTCTTGAAAAGTATATGGCTGACACTTGTCTGGTGTAGGCAGTACTTTCTGTGTCTTATGTATTCTAAATATTTTTGTATTTGCCTGGGCTTTAAGGTTTTAATTGACAGCAAAATTGTTGGTCACCATACATAAACATATTTAATCCTGACTTGTGGCTGGTTTGCTGGCCACTTCTTCTATCTTGATTGACATGGCTTTTTGGTGTTTGGTATGTACAGCGTCTGCCTCTTGTAATCCAACTGAACGGCATGATATAGGCAATAGCCAAAAAATTGCATAATGTGATGCAAAACTTCAAACAGTTGAACCAATTGTTGAGTTGTTACGTACAAAAAATTTAACTTTGAACATACAGTTCACGTTTGAAATCATGACTAATATATTCTATTGTCTTACAATTGTATTAGCTTAAGGAGTGGCAAAATTTGAATGCGCGTTTTTCCTTGATTAACTTCACAGTCAAACCTATAAATTAAAGCCTTGTGGTTTTACAGGTAAATGACCTCATATTAGTAACTTCAGTCACACAAGGCCAAGGTTATCACTATCAGTATAATATCAATGAATGAAATAATTTTTAAAAATTTGTGAATGTGAAAAGGAAATGGGACATCTTAATCATCAATAGTTCTGTCAATCCCACAATGATGATATATTAACTCATGGAATAGTAATAATAAAGGACTGGATTCTTAAAAGAAAATAGGTCAAATCTAGACGTAACTTTAAGTTTTTGTCATCTATAATATAAGTTCTGATTGGCTAAAAAAGGTATAAGATTGTTTTTGAGAAATCAAGGTTAGGAATGGTGGTTTAAATGCTGTTCAATTACTCAAAACCCTACCATTTATAGAAAACTGTTTTATTCTATTCAGTAATTTGCTTAGGGCAGGTGTGTCTCATCCATCATCTGTTAAATACAGTCTTCTTTAAATTTGAAGAAAATAATTAAGAAGACACATTTCGACAAAAGTTTGTAATTTTGGAGATTTTGGAAAAAAAAATATTGCCGACCTAGCTAGACTACAGCTTTTTAACCCATCCACAGTGGACCTGCCCAGCATTGTCCTATCTACTTCAACAAATTTTTAGTGAACATAAATGCTACTATTAAGTGTTTGACAAAATTGTACATTCAGGTCTTATGAAAAAGCATGTCTGTGTAAAAGGTTAAAAAAGGGAACATCCGTGCATCTCAAATTTTGGGTAATAAAACAGCAAATAGCTTATGTATGGCCTGATTCATAGTTTGTTTGCATGTTGTCATCCAGAATATAGCTGAAATATCGCTTGGAGGATGTGTATTCAATGTTTATAATTATTAAGGAATATTTCAAATTTCTGAACAGGTTATAGAGGATAACATGTTCAGAAAATTGAAATATATTATTTATAATTTAATTTTAACTGCAACACTTGATGATGCTAACAATAAAACCTGCAATGATGTCATGAAACTATTTGAATTTTAATTGCTAATGTATATAGGTCATGTGATCAATGAAAACTATTTTGTAAAACCTGGGTATAAAAATTATGTATTCTGTTGATAAAATTTCTTTTCTATTTGTTTTTCAGGTTATGTTGTATTAGAAAGTAGTGTGAAATTGAAAAATGACTGGTCGAATGATTTGTATAATTCTTCATCAGATTTTTATAAAACTTTGTCACAAAACTATACACAGGAGGTCAGTATGATTATGTCAGTTATTGGGGTTTTAGAAGTTGTCACAAAACATAATTTTGATATCTCCTATTGACCAAAGAATGGGTTTATTACATAGAAAGGTTTGGTGTTCCAATAAAGCCTTTGAGGAACCATGATCCAGGGATGAAACTTAACAGTCGCCCAGTCGCCAATGCGAGTAGAATTTTTGTTGGGCGACCAAATGCCTGTGTCTAGATCGCCCAGTTGGCGAACGTAACAAGTGTAGTACGATGCACCGACCAACGAACGCTTAGACGCATTTTGCATTTACATTTCAAGTTTTGTCCCTTAAAAATGTTATTGGCAATATTTCGCGTGTGTAGGATATTTGGTGAAGTGGCGTAATTATAATCCAGATCGGGAATAGATAGAACAATTTAATTGACATTTGCGTCAGGAATCGTCTTGAAATATTTTACGTGACATTTTTGTCAAAGGGGAATAATCAAAACCGCCTAAGCTGGTTCCCGCCTGACTTATCTTTGTCAATACCACCATGGAGTTAATACTGGCGGAAACCAGTACAAAGCAAATAAATTACGAAAATCACCGGGAGTAAATATGATTTCGATTCTGGAGGTTTTAAATACGATATTAACTGTCAAGATTAAAACACAATAATAATAATTAGTATTTTGGAAGTAACTTTTAGCATATTAATTAAATTATAATAACATATCACTTACAATTTTTTAAAGAATTTATAATAGCGCATTTTCCATTGAATATACATATTTTTGCAATGATGTCATTTTCTACTTCTTGTTCAACACAAAGAAAGATTAAATTTATTGTACATTTTAAATATAGAAAACATTCATTGTTTTGTTTAATGCAAAACAAGACAGACAACACATAAACTTAAATCCTACTCATTATCATAGCAAGTTTATAGTTTAAATATCAATTATTTATGAAAAAAAAACATAAAACAAATACAATAGCACTCTATAGATTGTAGCTATTTCAATCATACATTTGTCATGTTTGTGTGTGCATTGTTAGCATCTGTGGCAGTCTTTTCTGTCTTACAAATCTTAAATGTAGAATGAAAATGGGTGGACATTTTCCTGCATACTTAAAATGGAAATAAGTTAATTTGTTTTATAAATTCCTAATATTGAAGAATAAAGGTAGCTAAAAATGCCAGAAATGTAGGATTTTGAGTCAAATAGCCGGTAGCTTTGGGGGGGAGGTTCCTACATTCTGAGAGATAATCTTAATTTCTGGAAACAAAATACAAGCGTCCAACAGACTCAAATATCTAATTATGTATGTGGTGATCCAAGGTAGGTAGTAACAATATCAAAGCAAGACAATAACTTCTGAATTCATGTACATAAGCAAATTTGTACACATGATCATATAATTTATAGTTAAAACAGTTGCGTTGAAAAAAGTTGGGCCCTTAACTATATTGTTGGGCTCCTGGATTTTTTCAGGCTAGGGGCCCAGCTGGCTACTGCAGGAAAAAAGTTAAGCTCTATCCCTGTGATCTGCAACTGTGACTTATTCCTATTTCTTTGTACTAATCTTCTAAAACATGATATCTTTAGGGTTGGTAATCTTGTTTAAAATTGACTACCATTGGTATCATTGGGGTAGCACTTATGGTGTACATTATGCAATGTGACATTTGGATTCAAGTCTTCCGGTAGTGTTTTATAAGAGAATGATTGCAGATCTATTTGAAATTTATAGAAATATTATTATATTCCATTTGCTTCTTCTCAACAATCGAGAAAAAAATCAGGCTCTTAAAAGAAGTCTTATATTTTGGACCTGATTAGACTTTGTACTCATGGTACTAAACAAAGTCATCATGCACTGAATTGTTTTATATACAATTACCTTTGAAGTCTGGTAACCTTAAAATGTATGGCAGATGTTTTAAAGTCAGCTCATTGGTAGCCTATGGTTTCTAATTAAAGAGCTTATCGTGAAAAATTAGTTGTTGGTTTTTGGTGCCAACGGAGCCAAGTTGTTTAGGTAGTTAGCCCCAATTGTAAACAGGGACCTCGGTGGTCATGGTCTGTCAACACTAAAGTTGCGGGTTCAAGTCCCACTGCGGGTAGGGTGCCCTCGACTCCAATCTTAATCGATAAGGATTGCCAGTTTTCCTTCTGCAGATCTGGGGTTTTCTCTGGGTACTGCCACTTCCTCCCCCAATAAAAACTGGACGAAATATAGTTGAGGAAATGCGAATAGTGGCATTAAACACAATTCAAATAAACACACAAACCAATTGTAAACACCAGGGTTCCGAGATTTCGTCTGACTTTGGGCAAGGTGCTCTATTTCAGCCTAAATTCACAATAATAACCAGTTTTTGTGCTGTATCTCAAGGTTGTCAAACTTCCTCCTCAAATCAAACTGAATGTCATTATATAACTAAAAATTTTAAAATAGCTGAAATCAGGGTTAAACACGTTAAAGCAAACTTATTGAACACATGTTTGTCTTAAATGTTTTTTTTTATTGGTGTAAATAATTACACAGGTATACAAATATTGTAAACAAAAATAAAAAATATATAAATAAGCAATATAGTCATAGAAAGTTGAAACATTGGATATTCCTTGTTGACACACCACAATGGAAAAATGATTGTTTACTTTTTTTCAGATTGACAACCTCCTCAAAAATAGTAATGTATCACAATTCTATATGGGTGTTAGAGTATTGGATTTCAGGTGAGGACTATTTTTAGACTGTGGTTTGCTGCATTAGTGTATTCTATTTAAAAACTGATGATGCAATAGGTATAAGAAATGTGACGTGGTTCATCAGTTGAGGACAGACAATTCAAGTTATTAAGTACAACCAATTTTGGACTTTTCCTGTTGAAAGGTTATTACTGTAACAGGAACAGGAAAAATGTTTGTATTGCAATGTAGGTCATCCATCAGGAAACAAAAGTATGCAAAAGTATTCAGTTGCAGGTCTCTTTTATAAGTTTGTCCGGTGGACTTACTGTTGAACTGGCTCTGTTCTTTTGACCAATATTTTAGACTTGGCTGCAGCAGTAGTTCTCTCTTACAAGAGAAGCAGGGGCCTCAGTCACCCAGTAGTTAAGTAGTTAGTCATCTGCATTTTACCACATGCCTATCAACACTGAGGTTGAAGGTTTGAGTCTCACTGGTGGCAGGAACTGCTTTGCTCCAATCTTAATTGACAAGGATTACAAGTTTTCTAACCAATACCTGATCAGTATGGGTGGGTATTATACACAAGGTCGTCTAATCAGACTGGGTGGGTATTATTACACAAGGTCATCTGATCAGCCTGGGTGGGTATTATTACACAAGGTCATCTGATCAGCCTGGGTGGGTATTATACACCAGATCATCTGATCAGCCTGGGTGGGTATTATACACCATCATCTGATCAGCCTGGGTGGGTATTATACACAAGATCATCTGATCAGCCTGGGTGGGTATTATACACAAGATCATCTGATCAGCCTGGGTGGGTATTATTACACAAGGTCATCTGATCAGCCTGGGTGGGTATTATACACCAGATCATCTGATCAGCCTGGGTGGGTGTTATACACAAGATCATCTGATCAGCCTGGGTGGGTATTATTACACAAGGTCATCTGATCAGCCTGGGTAGGTATTATACACCAGATCATCTGATCAGCCTGGGTGGGTATTATACACCAGATCATCTGATCAGCCTGGGTGGGTATTATACACAAGGTCATGTGATCAGCCTGGGGGAGTATTATACACAAGGTCATGTGATCAGCCTGGGTGGGTATTATACACAAGACCGTCTAATCAGCCTTGATGGGTATTATACACAAGATCGTCTAATCAGACTGGGTGGGTATTATACACAATATCGTCTAATCAGACTGGGTGGGTATTATACAAAAGATCATCTGATCAGCCTGGGTGGGTATTATACACCAGATCATCTAATCAGACTGGGTGGGTATTACACACAAAGTTTAGTTAATTGAATCCCTTGTAAAAGCATTGGTTATTATACATCAATACAGTACACTGCCATATATGGTATTCTTTATATCTGAGCTTACTTCAATGGAATGCCATTAATATCTGAGCTTACTTGATTGAAATGAAAAGAAATGATGTTTAGGCAAGAGAAACTATTTTGTTTGGAATAGTTAGCTTGTTTGTTTTTTTTTTCTATTTGGTACATGAATTACGTGTATTTAAATTCTTACCATCACATTATTTTATTAGTTTTTTCTTTGTTGTAGCCCTGGCAGTATCATAGTTCATTCAGAAATCTCATTTATGCCAGACGTCTTTAAAGACTCTGTGTTTCTAGATATTTTTGACCTTTCTGAGGAAGTAGTAGACATTATCAAATTAGATACATCCTTACGAGAGACGTCACTGCAGATTGATAGTAATGAAGTGTTTGTTACTGGTAAGTTTTGAAAATAAGTATTTAATGTACAATTTGTTCCGGTGGCTGCCATGGCCAATTGGTTAAGTGGATAGACTACACTGTTGTGGGTTTGATTCATTGCAGGCAGGCTGTGCTCAACGTGAATCTTAATTGACAAGGATTGCCAATTTTTCTACCAAATGTCAGCGGTTTTCTCAGGACTTGGGCTTTCTCCCCTAATAAAAATTGGACGCCATGATATAACTGAAAACTTGCTAAAAGTAGCCTAAAACACCATTCAAACAAACAAACAACTTGTTCTATTTGTAGTACATGGCTGCAAAACAGAACTATCAGAGCCAAACAGACTGTGTATTCTCACTAGGTACTTCCTCCTTCAATAAAACGATCTTACTTCACAATATTGCTAAAACTTGATACAAATAACATGAAACACAATTTATCTTATCAAGTATTAAGCTTATATCTTTATTACGGCATGTAATAAAAATTCAATGCTAATTCCAATGCAGTTCTTGATGTAATGTCAATTCTGATTGGATAACGTGAATACTTTCATGGCATCAATTCCACGATTGATGCCGTCAGATTTTAACGCAAGCGCAGACGTTATTTCAGGCAAATAAAAAATTTCAATTTTGATCAGTTAATTTAGTTTTTTATTGCCGTAGCATTAGAATGGAGATTATGTATTGTATTTGAAGATTTGCCGGCATCAATTGGTGATTTGATGGTCGGAAATATCCGTTTACTGGCTCCGCTTACCCGCCTGTACGAAAAGGACCAGCTGTACTCCAACTGGATAAGACATGGATTCCTGCAGGAAAATAGCATAATCCTGTCTATAGCACAAGACACGGAATCCTACTGGAAAAATGAACCGTAATATTTAAATGAGGAGAGCAGGATTCCTGCTCTTGAGACCAGGAATCCTGCTTCAATTATTAACAAGATTCCTACTGGTTTAAGTAATGAAAAATCCTGCTCTTGGACCAGGAATCCTGCTCCCTGACCAGGTATCCTGCTCCCACACTAGGAATCCTGCTCCCAGACCAGGAATCCTCCTCCCAGACTAGGAATTCTACAACGAGACCAGGGATCCTGCTCTTAATACACCTTGAATTCTGGAATCCCAAAAACTTCCTAAATGGCTCCCAAAAAAAACCGTCTCTTATCCGAAACCAATAAACTTAGCTGTTGGAATCAGTGCCTAAAATATATTTTTCTCAGGTCAGACACAATTTTAGTAAAAAGATTGATGTCTTTATTTTAAGTTGTGCATATTGACACAATGTTTTCAATCTTAGTCTATGTTTTGTACAAAAAAATTCATTTTTGTTCTGGCATATGGAACACATTCTGTTGGTCCTTCATTCCACTACTTTACTGCCATCTTTTCTGTACTATGACACAGAATAACCTGCAAAAACACAAACTTCATTAAAAAGATGGACCTGAATGAATTGTTCTTTGGAATTTAATTAAGGCTTTGAATATAATGCCAGTCCAGAAAAGCTGACAAATGGTGTTACCAGTTACATGTCAGTGAGGTAAAGCACAATTTACATGTTTTAGTTACATCTCGTTAAGTTTGCAAAGCATATGCTGCTATTTAAAAATGGATTTTGTTGTTTTTTATTTGATTTTTTATTTCTGCCTGACAAAGAATATCAACATTAGGAAATTTAAATTTATCAGCATTAAAATGTTATATTTTGGGTGGTGAAACTGACATAGAAAATAGGTAAAACTTGTTCAATAAATACACTGTATAAATTGTCATGTTATAGGTTGAACTTACCTTTAGTAGTTCAATAATTCAGGTCTTGATTCAGTTCTGGTAACAGGCAATTTTTTTGTTTTCAAAATCGGTCCCTTTCTTTTAGATGCATCTATGGTTTCTATGTAGGAAAAAAACCTTCATTGTATTAGCTTAAAAAGTGGCCTGATGGTTTGCAGCATTCCCTGGGTTTTTTTTTTGTTTTTTTTTGTCTTTTTGAGAATTCAAAAAAATAAAAATAATATCAGATAGACCTTTTTAAAGGCTCAATATACATTAAAAAAATAAAACAAAAGTCCACAATAACCTGCTCAATTAAAACATAACAAAATAAAATAAACAAAATCATACTGATATTGATATTTACTTGTGTTAACAGACACTATATAGAACTTTAATAATACTTACCATCTGCTCTGATGATGACAATTGAATTCTTTTTTGTTACAATCTCCTTCTTTATTAAATCTCATTTTTCCTCTGACATCTTTCTTAGAAAGCACACAAAGTGATGCATCTTAAAAGATATGCACCCAAACATCTCCTCCATCTTGTAGCAAATAATTAAGCGGTAAAGTTTGAATTTTGAAATGGGGGCCCACTGCAGATGTTGGAAATTAAGTCAAAAATAGATTAACAGTTCTGAGGTTATAAGAATTAAGCTGTTCAGTTCAAAATGTAAGATTATACATTGAAGAACAAGTTTTTTAATAACTGTAATTTATATGACACAAATATTGGTCTTTTGCAATTCTTTTATTTTCCAATAGACCCTTTGATAACCTCATAATGAAATTTGTTTTATCAGCTTCAACAGGTTCCATAACACTGGTGGGTCAAGTTACAATAATATACACATACAAGATGTGCTTCTTAGTAAAACAATCAAATCTTAAATTAATAAAGATAAAGAGACATGTTTATAAATAATCAGTTAAGTAAAAATGAAACACATTCAAAAATATAAATTTAAAGTCAAATAAATTCAAGCTGGATTTAAATGACCTTGATGATTTGACCCTTAAAATGCTTCTCGGATAATAAGGTGCTACATAAAAACAAAAGATATGAGGACCCTATAATGGAAAGTGAAAATATACAGAAGAACAGAGTTAACATAGGATGGATTCCAAAGGGTTATTCCAATGGAGGAATACAAAAAGATATTCAGGCAAGGGTAGATAATAATGTTTTATTTAGTAATGATATCCGAATTTGTGTGGTACCTGATGTGTATTTGCTTATCACATCATCAATTCTTTAATAATCTTTAAATTTTTATCACAGTTTTGTTGCATTTTTGTTAATAATTACATTATGTCACCCCCCCCCCCTTCTGCAAATTAAATTGTCAGTCTCTGTAATAATACATATATCAAATATGTAAGTTAAAATCAAGTGTTTTATATAAGTAAAAAAATCCTTTTTCATCAATAAGTATAAGAGCAAGATTCCTGTTCTGACATAATCTAAGACAAAATATCCTATTCATGTCATGGTCTTGAACAGGAATTTAAAGACACTCATTTTGCAGTAGCAGGAATACAAGAACAGGACAAGGAATAATAGAGTAGGAATGTTTATATTTTACGTGTCTTTCTCTTATAGAGGAGGATTTTGAGTTTTTGGGTAAAATCCTGTAGGAATCCAGGTCTTGTCCAGCTGGAATCCAGCTGGAATCCGGCTTTAACTTTGGTACAGGCGTCGCCAATAAACTCAATTTCCTACCATTAAATCACCAATTGATGCCGGCAAATCTTCAAATATAATACAGTTATCTCCTAATTGGAGTGCAGGTTGTAGATCCGTTTTTAAACTGCCAAAAGAAAGGTGTATGAACCATGCATGATATATGTTTAGATTATCTACAATATGAAATAATAATCAGCAGTACAATTAATGTTAACGACGGGGAAATATGCATTTTTATGTCATGTCATTTTTATTTCAGATAAATGTTCCGTGATAGACTTAAGTGTGTGTTCATCATTCTATACAAAAACTAGTTTTCCAAATTTTTACAATCATAAATCCTATCTGACGGCTAGGACCTACTTTGAGAACAATTTACAAGACATTATTGACCATGGATGTTCTAGTACTTCTGCATTATTTTTGTGTGGATTAACTTTCCCAAATTGTATCAATGCAAAGCTGTTATTGCCATGTAGAAGTGTATGTCAACGTAAGTATGTGTTTACGTTTTTTGTGGTTTACCCTCCCTCCAACTTGAAGAAAGTTTGAAAATTGTATAGCATACAGTCTGAGAGTTTCCGAGGTCAAATCATGTTTTAAAGTTGTCATTTTCAGAATGTGATATATTTGTTATTCAAAAACACTTTTTCAAACATTAACTTTCTTTATAAATCTGTGTATGATCCATGTCAGAGTTCAATCAGCCATTAAAAGTTCTTATGTTGGATGTTTATTTACATTTTAGTTGGTTTTTATTTTTGGAAATTTTTTATGTTTGACAAACATGATCTAGTTCTTGTAGTTTATTAGCTACAATAAGTACAATATTTGTTAAATGCAAGGCTCATCGGAACAACTCTTAATTTTTTTTTGTCAAAAGTACACAATTTTAGTGTAGACTTGGTTGTTGTAGAAATGTTAGCTAAGTGGCAGAGAAAAACATTTATTTACATCACCATTGATCCAATTAAAAAAATGTTGGCACCAAAATCTCTTGTCCAACTGGCAGCCAACTTTTACAATTATCCTTTAGTAATCAGAGTTTTTCATCTGTCGTAAAGAAGACACTGAACAGAACAGGATGAAAACTCTGACTACATGTACTACCGAACAATAGTGAACTGAAAACACAATAAATTGTCCAAAGCTTGGTACAAGTCCAAAAGTCATTTTGCGCTTCTGTTCTGGAGTTGATTTCACAAAAAGTCATAAGTGTAAAATCTATCATACGTATTGAAAGATCAAAGGGAAATCCATTGTGACGTCAGAACTTACGATAGATTTTACACTTACGACTTTTTGTGAAATCGACTCCTGATCTTATTTTAAATGCCCATTGGTCAGTGGTAAAGTCCATCTCTGTTTTCAACATGTGATTGGCTGATTATTGGTACAGTTGTAACTCTACAAATAGCAATAATTATTTGAGAAACCTCTATTTCAGGTTTTAATACTGACTGTTCTCAACATTCTAGCCAAATAAACTGTGATAAGTTGGTGGATTCTACAGACCCCAAACTTTGTCTCAGTAAGTATTTATTGATTATCTGTCTATTGTTTTGATTACTGATATGTCCCTGTATCGTGCAATAGTTGTTTATGTCATTCCTCACTGTGAATGGAAGAATAGCACTCTGCGTTATTAGGACATCCGGACAATGGGCACAAGGGAAGCAGCTTACTACAAAATATTTTGTGTGGCAAGGGTTCTCAGATTTAGTGTCTCTATTTTACAAACAGTGGTTTTCTATATACCATTCAGCCATATAGTCTGCTTTATAGGAGGGGTTATTCCCATCAAACTAGTGAATGCTAGCTTGAAGGGAATTGGGGTGTAGGGTCATCCGCAACATATTGGTTGGGTTTAAATCACTGCTTAAGCCAATTAAAACTTGAGAATGTTGCTATGGTAGTTAAGAAAAAATTTGAACTAGAGATTAGCCTCAAGTTTCTGTTGAGAAATCCAGGCCAGGGGGATAACAAAGTACGAGTTACCAACATCATTCTCCTACGATATAAGTAAAGGCAATATATTTCAAAGCAACATATTTTTGTTTGTCTTGAAATTACAAAAATAAAGCACTACATTTACGCTTCTGAGCTCCTATTTAATTCTCATTTGCTGAGGACACCGGTGTACATCAACATCTTATTTCTACAAATTAACAAGAGGAAACATATTTAAGGTAACAACAAAACTTCGGGAGAAGTGTTTGATAATAACTTTAAATATGCAAACAAGGATCCTTGATGATCAGCATTTTTTCATGGACATAACTGATAAAAGTTTTGATGTAACCGATACACATCGCTATAAAAAACCCTGCAAAATTTAACAGAATTTTAATATGCATGTACACTGGAATTGTTTATCAACATGATGTGTGTCTTGTGGTCATCATATATTTTCTGGAGCCTTATTGGGTATTTTTGGCAATGTAAAGAGAAAATCAGTATGAAAAGACAAAGACAAACAACAAACAATATTACTGTAGAAAGGTGCTCTGGATGGGTAAGGAGTTCCTGCTCCATTAGAGGCACCTGCCATGTTATTCAAGGCAACTGACTGATTGCATTCATAATGATTTTCTTATGTTTTTGTTGTTCTATGTTATTTTGTATTTTTACAGCATTGCCTCCAACAACTACAACAAGTTCAACAACAACAAAATCTACGACACCAGTTTCAACGACAACACAGTCCACAACACCAGTTTCAACGACAACACAGTCCACAACACCAGTCTTAACAACAACACAACCCACGACAACACAACCCACAACAACAACAACACAACCTACAACGACAACACAACCCACAACGACAACACAACCCACAACAACACAACCTACAACGACCACACAACCCACAACAACAACACAACCCACAACAACAACACAACCTACAACGACCACACAACCCACAACAACAAAACAACCCATTACAACAACAAAAAGTCCAGTGATTACTACTACACTGCCATCTGGAACCACAACCCAAGGAGGTATAGTATTTATAGTCAAGATTTAAGTAGTTTTAATATCGTGATTTAATACTACCATCATAGTTAGATGTTATTCTGCCCAGAAATGTGTTAAAAAATGGATCTAGCTAATAATTATTGAACTGGAATATTAAAAGTCAAATGCTAGAGACACAATCTTTTAATTGGTTTGCTAAAGCATACAGGTTTTAAAATGTGAAATGTCTCTACTCAAAGGTTAAACATGATTGAAATTGGTATCATATGACATTACTTTGACACGGGAAAGGAATTGAAAGTAAAATGTACATTAAAAAGTGTCTCTACTCAAAGGTTAAACATGATTGAAATTGGTATCATATGACATTACTTTGACACGGTAAAGGAATTGAAAGTAAAATGTACATTAAAAAGTGACTCTACTCAAAGGTTAAACATGATTGAAATTGGTATCATATGACATTACTTTGACACGGGAAAGGAATTGAAAGTAAAATGTACATTAAAAAGTGTCTCTACTCAAAGGTTAAACATGATTGAAATTGGTATCATATGACATTACTTTGACACGGGAAAGGAATTGAAAGTAAAATGTACATTAAAAAGTGTCTCTACTCAAAGGTTAAACATGATTGAAATTGCTATCATATGACATTACTTTGACACGGTAAAGGAATTGAAAGTAAAATGTTATCAGATACCAAAGTTATAAATTTACTGCATCAGACGAGCGTTTCATCTAATCAATACTCGTCAGTTGAGCTTTAACCCAAGATATTTTAAATCCAAATAATTAAGATGTTGTAGAGATTTTGTCATCAATATTCTAAAACATTACATACCAAATATGGCTAAGGCATTTCATAATATTACTACCGTATTTCTCACACGTTTAGTCGATGTGGATGATAAGTCGAACTGACAATTTTTTAGTAAAATTTGGGTAAAAAAACATAGAATTTGGTCCGTAAGTCGAGGTATCGGTTACCATTAACTTTGGTAAGTATTTGATCTCTAGAAAGTTTGTATGTCATTAACAATATACATATTGGCAAATAGTTAATATTTATAAAAAAAAGGTTTATATATAAATTATGTTGAAGGCTAGGTAAAAAAATGTGTACAAAACTTTCGCTTAAAAATGTTGTCGATCCACCCCTTTACCAACAGAGCGTCCCTAGTTAATTATATTATCTCATTTTCAATTAAAACCTGGCTTCAACCAACGTGTGAAGAACATAATGAATGTTTGTACCTTTTATTACTCTATTCAGCATTGATTTGAAATAAAAGACCCATATAAATACACGAAAACCATGCCATAATATATACCGCCATTTTTAGGAAATATAAACTAATGTGCATGTTCCGGATGTTCATTTGATTGTATAATTACTCTGTTCATATGAGCACTAAAATTCATTACAATTGCGAAAAGTTCTATTTTTCTCCTTAGGTTTTTTTCATTCATGTTTATTGGGAGGATTCTCTGATTATCAATTTTTTTGTTTTTAAACTAAATCAGAATGCTTAACCAAAATATATTCAATATACAAAAGCAACAACGTTTACACACCCGAAACATAGTTTCTCCGGTTTCTTTTCCGTTCATTATAAAGCACAATAAACTTCCTGCATCCCAGATAAATAAGGATAAACAAAACATGTACAAGCATAATTTATTTTGTTTATTTATAATAAAGGAATGCAGTAACATTGCATACAATGTCATTGGAAATCTACAAAAGAAAACTGAAATCAACAGTACATGAAAAAAAAATTTCCACATCCGACTTGTTCTGATTTTAGAATTTCCACAATTTACAAGATACAGTCGTTTTTGACATTTTTTGGTCATGATTCAGATTTTCAGTTGTACATTTTTGTCAGTTTTTTTTAATTTACAAGGTACAGTCATATTTGATAATTTTTTGGTCATGATTCAGATTTTTAGTTTTTTATCACATTTTACTCTTCAGGATTATGTGAGGGGGTCCAAGCTGAAGTGTGTAGACAGGTTGGTATAACACAAACAGCTTTTCCTAACAAGTATGGCCAGATGAACCAAATTGATGCTTTAAGGACTTTCAACAGTTACATCAATGACAGCTGTTCTCCAAATGCTACGCTGTATATGTGTTCAATGTTCTTTCCTAAATGTGACAAGGGAGCCATAGAATATCCATGTAAAAGTCTTTGTGTTGGTAAGTATTAAAACGGCATAACATATTTTAGTTCTTAAGACCAGGCTTGGGGCCGGTTCAAAAATGTTTCTAGTGAGCGTTTGATGGCAGTTTAGTTGCTCCACTACCAATACCATTTTATACAGTACAAGCTACAGTAAAATTTTTGTCCACATCCCACTAAAAATATAAATTGTATTATAGATTTTTATACCCCCTGAAAACTTGTTTTTTGAGGGGGTATATAGGAATCACCCTGTCTGTCCGTCTGTCTGTCCATCTGTCCACATCCCTTGTAATCGCAACTCCTCCTAAACCGCCTTATGAAATTTAATCAAACTTAGCATAAAGGAAGTACATTATATGTAGATGTGCATGAAGGATTTTTATTGACCTCGGATATCCTTAAGGGAGATAACTTGACTTGAATGCAAAGCGGGGGTTATCCCTTTGTGAGTGTGCTCACAGTCCACACTTGTTTATAATATATTGAGAATTGATTGACTTCAGAATGTGATGCTAGAGAAATATAGAAGTAAAGTATGATCATATTGTCTGGACTTTTCTTCGTTTAATATGCCAGAAGTCCACTAGGAATGAAATCATATACAAACTACATATGTCCTTCTATTTAAGGATTTAGTTGAAACAGCAAAAATTACAAAATTGCAGTGCTTAACGGTAAAGGATCTGGAAAGTGATAAAACCAAGCTGTATCCTTGAAACAACTTTTTCACAAGACTAGAAAATTAGTACACACTTAAGTAAATGAATCTAAAGTATAATGAATTATAAAATTGCTGGTCAGATTCTTGTCTTAAGTCTAAACAAACAAATATTATGAAATTTTTTATTACAATAAGCGTTTTAATTTGTTTTATTTTTAATGCATGTAAAAGAACAGAACTTGTCATTTACAGCAACAGTACAGGAGTGTGGGGCAGCTGTTCGTCTTGCCAATGTAGACATATGTAATAGTACTTTTATGACCAGCAACTGTGTCCGTCCATTACCAGCTCCCACAAAACCACCAACAACTACTCAGGCCCCTGGTAAGTTTTCCTGGTTATACCTCGGCTTGAAAAGTTGGGGAAATATAGTGATAGGGGGTGTCTGTCAGTTTTTACGTTACACTTTGGGGTACCCATCTCTTCTTCATGCGCTACTTCTCCTACACCACTGAATGGAATTTGCTGAAACTTTCACAGAATATTTATCATATAGTGCCATTATATACTTGATATTTTACATTTTTATCTGAATGATATTTGGGGTCTCCCATAGCAAAACATACCTTTTGTCATTTTTTGACAGGACAGGGTGGGGGTAATCTATTAGTGAACAATACTCAGTTTTTCTAGTTTAATAACATACTACTGGACAGCTAATTTTCTAAGAATTATTCAAGCAGAGATATAGACATTTGAGCAGATTTTAAAAATTTAATGATTGATTTTGCTTTAATTCATATTTATAAAAAAAATAAAGAGGAGGGTATGTTTGTTTTTTTTTGTATGAATGGGCGTATATCACCATTTCAGAAATATTGCAGCCATATTATGGTGTCACTTTTCTATTGGAGTACTCTATGAAAACTCCTGACCTTTTGGTATCATTATTTAGTTTGTTGTAAAATATTTCATGGTCAAACAACAAATGATAGATATCCTGTACAATGAGACTATTATGTTGTAATTTATTTTAAGGTTGTTTATAAGGTGGGCTATAAACATGGTGTCTGGAGTCTGAAGTCCATCATACAGTCAGTGATTATCTCCCTTGAGTCTGGAGTCCATCATATAGTAATTGTTGCTCTGGCTATTTTCAGTATTTTGTTAGAAGCTGTAGTACAAGGATTGTCAACAGTTTAGTTTTTCTGAAATGATCTGGGGTCCATCATATAGTCATTGTTATCTCCCTTGAGTCTGGTGTCCATCATATAGTAATTGTTGCTCTGGCTATTTTCAGTATTTTGTTAGAAGCTGTAGTACAAGGATTGTCAACAGTTTAGTTTTTCTGAAATGATCTGGGGTCCATCATATAGTCATTGTTATCTCCCTTGAGTCTGGTGTCCATCATATAGTAATTGTTGCTCTCGCTTTATTCAGTATTATGTTAGAAGCTGTAGTACAAGGATTGTCAACAGTTTAGTTTTTCTGAAATGATCTGGGGTCCATCATATAGTCATTGTTATCTCCCTTGAGTCTGGAGTCCATCATATAGTAATTGTTGCTCTTGCTTTATTCAGTATTTTGTTAGAAGCTGTAGTACAAGGATTGTCAACAGTTTAGTTTTTCTGAAATGATCTGGGGTCCATCATATAGTCATTGATTATCTCCCTTGAGTCTGGAGTCCATCATATAGTAATTGTTGCTCTGGCTATTTTCAGTATTATGTTAGAAGCTGTAGTACAAGGATTGTCAACAGTTTTTGCTCTAAAATGATCTGGGGTCTTTCATATAGTCATTGATTATCTCCCTTGAGCCTGGAGTCCATCATATAGTAATTGTTGCTCTCGCTTTATTCAGTATTTTGTTAGAAGCTGTAGTACAAGGATTGTTAACAGTTACTGCTCTAAAACGACCTGGGGTCCATCATATAGTCATTGATTATCTCCCTTTATATCAGTATTTTGTCAGAAGGTGCAGTACAAACACTGTCAACCATTGAGTAATTGTAGCCAGTGATCTGAAGCCCATTATGCAGTTATTATCTTCCATTTCTTAATTAAGAAATAGATTATTTGGAGTGGGCTCTATGCAAAATAGAACAAGGTCCTATAATGTTCTAATTCCCATAGTGACCTATTGCAATAATCTATTTTGATTCTGTCTAACAAATGTTTTAAAATTTTGAATCGGCTCTAAGCAGATGCTTTCAATGGTAATATTGTTTTTTTGAAACTATAAAGATATATCCCAAAACAGTATGATAAAGCAAATAAAATTGACATAAGCATATACACTCGTCATTTTATTGAATATACATTGTTCCAGTTTGAGATTTTAAGTTTAGCATATATGATGTCAAAATTTAATGTGTTCTCAAAGCGTATGCAGGACACCATATTAGAATGGTTTAAAAGAAGGTGCATCAGAAAATTTTTTACAGTTTAGTAATTTTACTAAATGACTTGGAAAACCTTATGCAGTACTATTTCAGAATTTTATGAGATGGTGAAAAGAATAGTTTGCAGTTATAAGTAATATTACCTAATGATGTGGAGTCCATTATACAGTAGGAGAGCCTCTCGTTGGTGGTTGTCAGGTCACAATACGGAAAGCCTGGCCACGGACCATAGTGGGAAACATGTTTGGAGAGTACCACAATCCTTGCACGATAAAGACCCATTTTGTAGTTTTGAAAATGTCAAGTAGGCTCATTGTAGCCGCTACAAAAGGCTAAATTCTCTGACCCTACCCATTACTTCCGTACTTTTCTAATGGGAGTCAAAACTTTGTTTACTGTGTCCCATCCCACTCCTTTTTCCGATGATTTATTGTTTGTAAACTTGTTCTCGTCCTGAATATAGCTGAAATACTGCTCGCTGGACGTAAAGCAGACATCTAATCAATCAATCCATCCATTATACAGTAACTGATTATCTCTCTTTTCAGATTTATGTGAGAAGGTGGAGTATAAGGCTTGTCAACAGTTTAGTAACTTCACTGTGTTCCCAAACCTTTGGAACAGTCTTGATTATGCTGAAGCTGTGCAGACTATGACAGATTTCCAAAATGTTATCGATACTGGTTGTTCAATCCATGCTCTACATTTTTTCTGTGCATCGACTTTTCTGCACTGTGACGTACAAGGCAATCCCACTTTTCCTTGTAAAAGTTTGTGTGAAGGTGAGCATTAATTTTAAAACATGTAATCAATCCTCTACTGTATTTGACCTAATAAACACCTCGGAGGCATTGGATTTTTCAGAAAGGGGGCATCTATAAGGTTAAAAAAAGGCAGTCCGTCTATTGAAACAGACAATAAAATATACAGAATAAAGTTACCATTATGTGTGTGAAACCTACTATAATTCACAAAAACAATGCAACAATTTAATTAAATATCATAGAAATAAAATTGGTCAGTCACTGTATCTGAGGGCAGATTAATTACCAGTAAGTTACATCAGTACGCAAAAAAATCAGATACCACATTTACAGGAAGTTGATGGCAGTCTCGGAGATTTATTAAATTGCAAAATTAAAGAAAATAACTCTAACGATAAATTTTTTTAAGGTTATAGTTGAAGAGTATATTAGGGGAGGGCGTTAATTAAGGAGAGGGCATTTATACGGTCAAATACAGTATTTAAAAAATCACAAACACATGCGTGCACACAAACACCCTTGCATGCACACACACACAGTTGTGTATAATACTCACTTATTTGTATAAAAGATGAACGATGGGTGAGTATTGTACATAGAATGTCAAATAAGCTGTATACTACCTAAGTCACCGTGTTTTGCATGACAAATGAAAAGTGCTTACCACACAGGTCCAGCTTATGCTCCTTTTGTATAAAAGTATATTTTGAAATCAAGAATTATTTCCTTGAGATATTTAGCATTTTGAAATGTGGCTTTTTTTTCATTTTGATAGTGTGATTTTCTATAATAAAATTTGGCCTAATTAGAATGAAAACATAACTTACGTGCAGTGGATTTTGTCTGTTGTTTGAAACCTTTCAAGCCTTATAGTTTGAAATTGACGCAGAACAAGTCTCACGGTTTGTCCAAATACCATTGTATGTCATGAAAAGCAGACAAAGGTCTGTAAAAAAACATAAGGTCCCTTTAGAAAAAAAATTGGCTGACTTATAATGTAAAATTTCCCGTACCAAAAGTCATGGACGATTTGTGACTTCTAAAAAACAGAGGCATAGTATAAAACATGGACAGATTATCGTGACTAAATTTTTTCAACTGGATTTTCCGTATTAAAGGGTAAAATAGTGTTTGTACACATAATGGAGGTGTGCAGGACTAAACAATTTTTTTCAATTAGAGATAGTTGGAGTAATACAAGTTATACCTTTATGTGTACACTAGAAAGACAGATTTTTTTAACCCTTGGTATTGATTCTGGTGGTTACTTTTATGATAGAAAAATATAAGGAACACAACTGTAGGTTAATATGACAGCCAGGGGTTGCTTTGCATAAATTTGGGGTCGTTGTCTCTCAGAAATTTACCAAAATGTTTATCATCTATACTACTAAAATTATAGACCCCCCTTTTTAAGCGCGCATCACAAAATACAGAGAAATAATTTAATAATCGACTTTATCGATATCAACATTAAATATTTTTAATGTGCAACATCAACTGCATGTAACTTTATGAATTATTGAAGTAGGAACTACAGCTATAGACTTCCGTCACTTGAAGCAAGCGAACAGTTCGTTCTTGTTTAAATTCAGCTTGCTCTCTTCAAGAAAACGATTGGAATCGAAGGGATTTTCACCCGACATGTCTGGAAGGTCCTACGAATTTTGTTTTCACTGTGATCAGGACTAATATGACATTAAAAAAGAACTAAAGTTACGCTTTCGCTGATTACAAATTTACTTCGTAATAAATGTCTTCTAATTTAACAGTTGCCAGTTGGGTAGACGTTTGTTTTGTACCCCTCACGGGTTTTCCTTGCCCCGGAAATAAATTTTTAAATGTAATGGAGGACTGTATCCGGTACAAATTTGCGGATGTAATTAATCGTTAATTGCTAATTATTTAAAGCGATAAATCGATATAAAAATTAAATATTTTGCATATACAACATTAACTGCATGTAACCTTATATGTGTTAATACTGCGCTATTTCTCTGTGTTCTGTGATGCGGGTCTGTAATTTGAGTAGTATAGATATAAGCCCATTTAAAACTGAATATTGTAAACATCATGCACAGAATATAATAAAAACAGGTTGATATGTTTTTCATTTTGATGGTCAGGTATGGCATGATTTGTGCCTTACAGACACACTTACCTTAAAAAAAAAGGACTTTGCCACTAACAAATAAACCTTCATTCTCAGCTGTGGGGGCAAACATCTTATCTAGTTTAATATTTTATTCGTATTCTAATTTTCAGTTGTTGTGAATGAGTGCAGGCTTCCAGCTTTCAGTGGTTTATGTAGCAACCTACTGGAATCAGAATGTGTGGCCATGATCACAACTACACCTGTTACCATAACAACAGAGCCATCAACAACACGGGTGACCACTACAACACAGTTACCAAGTATGGCATTTTCTTGTTTATTTTGCGAGGAGATTGAGTAGCTCTATAATACTCTGAAAAAAAAGTCAACATTTTTTACAAGACTGCACATCTACATGCAGGGTTAATAATTAATATATTTCATAACCATTCCTATTATATCTCCTTGTGATCGCTTCAAATATATGTTGCAAAACATATTTTTTTCCACATTTTCATCAATTACCAATGTCACCAGTTTATATTCAAATGGTCACATTGATTTTGTTCTGTAACCACCTTGCTGTTCCCCGATAATTGTCTGGTATACAATGTGCTTAATTTGAATGTTGCAGAGTGCAAGATTCTTGTCATTAATCGAAAAACTTGTTTCCTCTTTTTACTGAGTTTGTTGTCTCTTTGTCCGATAAGCCACTTTTCTATTTCTTTTCTTTTAATTAATTTTATCATAAAATAAGTATATATTCCAACCTTGGAAACTATAAACTGGGACTAGTAAAAATAACTTGATTTATAGGTTCCTGGTATACTTATGTTGCTCCTGGTATACTGGTATAGTCCTGGTGGTTTAATTTATTTTCATGTGTATCAATTTCGGGTCGGAGGAAAAAAGACATTTTGTGGGATTCTTAAATTCATGGTGGGGCCTTGGTGGCTCGAGTGGTTAAGGTAGTTCGTCTACTATTGATCATGTGGTCTGTCAACACTGAGGTTGGGGGTTCGATCCTCACTGCAGGCAGGGTGTACTCGACTCCAATCTTATTTGACAAGGATTGCCAGTTTTCCTATCGAAGGTCGGGGGTTTTCTCTGGGTACTCCAGCTTCCTCCCCCATTAAAAACTGGGCGCCATGATATAGCTGAAAAATTGCTGAAATTGTTTAACAATATTCAAACAAAAAAAAATGAAATAAATTCATGGTTCACGGATTAGGAAAAAATAAAAACATGAAACAAAAGAAAAAAGGGGAAATGGGGTCGAGTTTTATGTAATTTTTTTTTATGTTGTTTACACAATTTTAAAAGACGGTGCATAGAGGAAACTGGTGATGGGATACATCCAACAAGCTATCTTGAAAACGGCGTAAATGACTTTTTTTTTAAAAGAACTTGAAGTAAAAATAAATTAAACAGATTTTGCTTTGTAACCGTTAAACATAATTAACATAATTAATAAATAATATGTCATTTTATGAAAACCAATCTAAATGAACACTTCATTGTAAATCTGTCATAAATAACTGGGAGTAAAGATTAAGTTTGTTTGTTTGACAATAAACTTGATGATACATGTATAATTAGTGGTTTTTAAAGATGGAAGTTAATAAAAAAGGTGTTAATGTCTATTGATTTGTTGATTGTTATTTTTATTGAGAAAATAATTGAAATATATGTGTATACAACAACACTTTACAACAAAAAGGCACAACAGGCAGTTTAGATTGTCTAGAGGTTATTGCTTCCTTTTATCAGTTTATGCTTTTTCTGGTTTTGAGGATAAAAAGCACTTACAAACATCTAAGGACTTCGTATGAACATTTCGTCAATCAGATTCTCTGTCAAAATTCTAACAGCCAACCACGATACACCCTTTTCAGAATGGCAAAAAAAAAGGACCGCCATTCTGTGTTTGCCAACCTGGTTACAACATCTCATTGATGACCATTATGTTACATTTTTGACAATAAAACTGATTGACATAATGTTTATACACAGTCCTTGGATGTTTGGCAATAGGTTTTTTATTCTCAATTTTAATTTGGAACCCAACTCATTTTTTAGAAGGCCATGCAGAATGAGTTTTGTCTTTTTAAACATTTGCACGACGTAGACAATATGTGAAAGCAGAAAACTGAGTTTCGGAAACTTTTTCGGTATTCCCGGAAGTTAAAAACAAAAAAGTATGGAAATGTTGAAATTGAAACCCCCTCCCCCCTATAGTGCGCTTTGTAAAATGTTGACACCCTAAGCAATACATTGATTTAATAAAGCTGTATTTCTTGGTCCAAAAATAAAACTAAATGGGAATTAAGTATAATGTAGGTGAGTCCCAAATGCCCATCCCCACCAATACTGCCTACAGTGTTCAGACCGAGATAAAGTGTGTTGTTTGTCCTTCCTTTAGATTGTACACTAACGAATCAGGTGACCTGTCCTGATGGATCGTGTATTATGAAGGAGTGGTTGTGTGACGGAGAGGCCGATTGTTCTAATAACTGGGATGAAATGAACTGTTGTAAGTATCATAGAATTTGATTAGTTCCATAACATTTATTAAGCTTTATAATATTTAGTTAATAAATTCCATGAGATTTTTTAAAGATGCATCTGCTTGACATACAGCTGGAAAACCACTATGACAAGTTTTTGGTCAGTTTTTAAGGTCTTATCGAAGTATGCTTAAAACATAAGCTGTTTTGATGCTAAATGTAGGTAGGCCTGTTTTTTAGACACATTTTTGCAGTAAAATCTTACTAAAAACAGTTTAAAAAAATCTAATACATTTTTTTGGGGTCCCTAATTGGCAGTGTGGTCACGGTAGTCATCTGATATTGATCACTGGCAAGTCAAGCCTCTACTTTATTTCACAAGGATCACTAGGCTAAGTTTCTGTCAACAGGTCAGGGTTTCAACCAAAATCTTTGTCTTTCTTTTGCAATAAAATATGGAAGCCAAAATATAGCTGAAAAAAGTGCTGAAAATAGCATTTAAACCCCCTAAAACAAATAACATTTCCAGGAATATAATATTTGATAGAAATGAACTGTGGTTCGATGAGAGTCAATTTTAGTTTGTTAAACTTATGATTCGTTCTGTTTTTTAGCAATAAAATCTGTATAAATTAATCAGAATAAGGTGATATTAAAATAACATTTTTACACTGGCAGATTTATGTTTATAAAATGTATATTTGGCATATGTATTTTCTAGACTGAGGTATCATGTTTACACATTTTTTCTCCCGGTACTCCATTCACTTAATAAAAACTGGAGCCACAGTATAGCTGAACAATTGCTGATAGTTGCATTGAACATCATTCAAACAAACAAACAATCAATCAAATGAGTACCATAACTGTATATTATTACTGTACAGGATAAATAAATGTATTGATGTAATTATTTAACAGCCAAGTGTACAGAAAATCAGTTCAACTGCTTAGATGGGACGTGTGTAGGAAGAGAGGCTAGATGTGACTTTACTAAGGATTGCCCAGACCAATCGGATCAACGTGACTGTGGTAAGTTTGTGACTTTACTAAGGATTGCCCAGACCAATTGGATCAACGTGACTGTGGTAAGTTTGTGACTTTAATGAGGATTGCCCAGACCAATTGGATCAACGTGACTGTGTTAAGTTTGTGACTTTAATGAGGATTGCCCAGACCAATTGGATCAACGTGACTGTGGTAAGTTTGTGACTTTACTGAGGATTGCACAGACAAATTGGATCAACGTGACTGTGGTAAGTTTGTGACTTTACTGAGGATTGCCCAGACCAATTGGATCAACATGACTGCGGTAAGTTTGTGACTTTACTAAGGATTGCCCAGACCAATTGGATCAACATGACTGCGATAAGTTTGTGACTTTACTAAGGATTGCACAGACAAATTGGATCAACATGATTGTGGTAAGTTTGTGACTTTACTGAGGATTGCCCAGACTAATTGTATCAACCTGACTGTGGTAAATTTGTGACTTTACTGAGGATTGCCCAGACTAATTGTATCAACGTGACTGTGGTAAGTTTGTGACTTTACTAAGGATTGTCCAGACCAATCGGATCAACGTGACTTTGGTAAGTTTGTGACTTTACTGAGGATTGCCCAGACCAATTGGATCAACATGACTGTGGTAAGTTTGTGACTTTACTAAGGATTGCACAGACAAATTGGATCAACATGATTGTGGTAAGTTTGTGACTTTACTGAGGATTGCCCAGACCAATCGGATCAACGTGACTTTGGTAAGTTTGTGACTTTACTGAGGATTGCCCAGACCAATTGGATCAACATGACTGTGGTAAGTTTGTGACTTTACTAAGGATTGCACAGACAAATTGGATCAACATGATTGTGGTAAGTTTGTGACTTTACTGAGGATTGCCCAGACTAATTGTATCAACCTAACTGTGGTAAGTTTGTGACTTTACTGAGGATTGCCCAGACTAATTGTATCAACATGACTGTGGTAAGTTTGTGACTTTACTGAGGATTGCCCAGACTAATTGTATCAACCAAACTGTGGTAAGTTAATAATATCTCTTTTTCAGGAAAAATGGGTTGATTGATATCTTAGATTTAATGCATCAACTAAATTCAGGACAACAAGATGATTAAAATGAATTCATTTCAATGTTTTAAATGGAAAATGTGATAGATGAGACTAAATTTATTATTTCAAAAGTCAAAAGCCTGTGGCAGATCTGTCTTGATAGTTAAGACTGGGGCTTTGAGTTCTCTACTTTAGCCTTAAGTGACTAAGACTTTCAGATTTTTCTGTTTCAAAGTCAGGGGGTACTCCGGTTTCCTCCTCCAATAAAAACTGGAGGAGGGAACCAGAGTACCAGAAAATAAACCAGAAATACAATATAGCTGAAATTCCTAACAAACAAATACTTATGTTAAATTATTTATATATTTATGTAAATTTCATTAGATAAATAATTTAATTACACCTCATATAAAAATGCTGGCTTTTGATTGGTCATTAGACAGTGTATTTTTCGCACATTTCCTGATGTTGCATCGATTTCGTCATCACCGAGGTATTCGGCAAAAAATTACCCTCTGTGCCGTGGTATTTGCTAAAAAATAACCCTCGCATATTATTATCCCAGAAAAATTCATTCAGAAGTTTTGACTTTTACCTCAGGGAAAACGTAACATGAATAATCGATTTTGAAAACAGGAAACGTTCCGATAGTAAAGAGTCAATAAGCAGCACGCAAGTGGTCTAGTATCACCACTCTTTGAAATCATGATATTCGGTGTAATTAAACAGATAAATCATGTCTGGGAGGGGTATTTGTGAAAAATACCAGTCTTGAGAATCAAATTTCCCTCGCCTAACGGCTCAGGAAATATTTCATCTCTCGACTGGTATTTTTCACAAATACCCCTCCCAGACATGATATATCTGTTTAAAATAAAATATACTTAAATAGCAATATAAAATCAATTATTGACATCAGGTTTTAAAAAAAACCAAAGAAAATATCATAGAATTTGTATTCCAGAACTAAATGTATGCGCAGTTTAAAGGCAATTTATATTTTATTAACAGCTTTGTACAATTTTAAGCAATCATTCTATATATATACATATACATCTAAAATATTTTCAAATACAATAACCACACACAAGTCATCCAATAGCAAGTGTCTTCCAATTTCAACAACAATCATTTGTAGAATACAATAACCACACACAAGTCATCCAATAGCAAGTGTCTTCCAATTTCAACAAAAAACATTTGTAGAATACAATAACCACACATAAGTCATCCAATAGCAAGTGTCTTCCAATTCCAACAAAAAATATTTTAGAATACAATCACCACACACAAGTCATCCAATAGCAAGTGTCTTCCAATTCCAACAAAAAATTTTTTTAGAACAACAATAATTGAGTGTTAGTGTGTTATTTTCAGCACATCTGAGTGAGATTGTTCCAGGTGTTTTAGAAATAGCCTACAAAGATTATCATATACCTGTGTGTTATGAGTCATGGAGTGAATCCTTTGATGAGTATACATGTGTCAACATGCTCGGAAATTCGTAAGTTGTACTAGCATTAGTATATTTTGTTAATGGGTTCTGGTTTTTTTACTTCTGTTACTGCATTTTGGTAAATTTGATTTTGTGCCAGATAAAAAAATATGATGAAACACACAAAAAAAAAGATTTTTCTTTATATTTACTTAAAAGATGACAGTAAACCCCTACCAAAACCATGACAATAAAACAACAAAAAGAAAGAGATGACCTTTCAGTAGGAGGTGCCATTTTATTGGAAGAAATAATGTATACTTAATAAATAAACTAGATCAAATTGATGAAGTTTTATGTAAATAGCAAGAAATAATAATCTGATATAAATTTGATTTATGGTACACTGGCGAGTTTGTACTAAGTAATTGGTTATCAGACAAATTGTTCTGTGCCATGCCATGCATCTTATTCTGTAGTGATCTAATATCATACTAGGGAGGTCTTCTGTGTTTTTCTGCCTCACAGTGGGTGCTTAGTGAATGAAAGTAATAACTAGCAATAAAAAGCAAAAAGTAAAAAATTAACAAGCCTAGCTTTTCTATATCCTAGGAAATCTTTTGGCAGCTGTTCTAGGACTTTGAGACTTCTTGAAATTGGAAACTTTTGAGATGATGTTTAAACACTTATTTGTGGTTGTAGTGTTTTCCTAATTTGTTATGTTGCAGTATGTCAGTGCTTGTATGGTATTCAGATAAAATAACATTATTTTTACATTTATTGTATTTACTTAAAGTAGTTCTCACTGGCAAGTGATAAAAGTAAATTGTTTTGGATGGCAGATAGTGAAATCTTTCGAATGAAAACATTGCCATAGATTATAATGGAAAAATAACGACCCAGTCACCAAAGTGGCGAGAATTGCTTCTGTCATTTTAATGACGAGAATTACTGTCTGACTAGTTCATCTTTATTCTAGGGGTTATAAAAATTCTACAGCGGTTGTATTTCCTACTAGAACTTATGCTCATATCATCTCAGGACCAGACGCATCAAGTTATGAGTCACAACTAGGATCTATATCTCCTAGGTAAATATAATAGTGCTTAAACAGATTGTTTGTTGTAAGTTAAACCGAATCAAAATAAAACTTTCATATATGTATAGCAGCATAGCATTTTCTGCTTGAACATATTGTCGTATTTGTCTAAAAATCAGGCCACCATTTAATAAAATATTGTACAACTTAAAGGGTTGTAAATCTTGTACAAACAATACAGCTTATGATTAATAAAAAAACCATGTCTTTTGTTAGAATGGGGACAGATGTACTGTCATATATAAAACTGGACAATATATACCATAGTTATTTATCGGTATTTGTACATTCCCCCCCATCCCCCTCCCTCCAAGAAAACAGACACAACGCAACCATAGCTACAGTTTTGCAGCTACCTTCCGTTAACAATAATGCAGTTTACATAATCTGAACAAAACTCTTCAAATTGCACAAACATCAACAGGAAGTGACAAATCCCGAATTCTGTTCATTCACCACAAGAACTATTCACAAACTATTACCTAAACGATTGAAAAAGACTTGCCTTACAGAGGATCAATGAAAAAAACGTCCATTCATTACGCCACCATCCGGTTGAATGACATAGATGCTAAATAACGTAGCACATCGTTTTTTGCAGATCACTTTGACCAAAAATGTAGTTCCTAAAACAATATGGTTTAAATCATCCTCACAAGTCAGGGTTTCTGTGTCCACGTGTCCACAAAACCCTGACAAACTTAGCTAGGAAATTCCAGGGCTTGAAGATTTTCATATGATGCCAAACCTTCAAAATATCAACTAATGAAATTGCTTGAAAGAGGCAAGTGTTTGGCAGTAGTCATTCTTACTCATTCTTGAGTGGGAAGAGAACATAACGCAACTAATAAATAATGCAGTAACAACAAACTATTAACACGACTGTACAAAATACACTGATTTTCACATGGTCAATGCAACACATCCATTTGGTTTATTTACAATCAACATCGGGATATCCCTAACCAAGTCGTGAATGAAAGCGAGCTTTTGATTGGCTACATTAAGGCAGGGAATTTTTTAGCGCTCGCCACTTTCGTCATTGACGAAAAAATTTGAAAATTGACGATAGATTTCTAAATCAATTTCGTCACCTGATCTCCAACAAGTACTAAAATTTTTCGTTACAAATTCATTCTACCAAGTGTAAAACGACATATTTATGACCCCAAAGTCAATTAACAGGAAATTTAATGATTTGACCTCGATAGTTTTAAAAAGCAGGTGTCAATCGTCGAATCGATGTTTTTACAGGTAATCCGATTAATGTGGTGCTCCTGGTCAATATACGCAAACTAAAGTGTCGTAGATCGTACTGATGCGCACAGACTTCCACCTTTTGATTAAATATGTAATGCAAATAAAAATTGCAAAGGTTTTGCGTATTTAACTCATTTTTCGTATGTTTTGCTGGTTTCAAATGGATTATGCGCCATTTGTGTACATCAGAGATATGTCTAATTACCGATGGCTACCACTTAGAAAATGAAGAATACAATGGCCCTTAATAAAAAATTGTACCCGATAGATTTACAAACGCTATTGAAATCAGTTTTAAAATTAACATTCTTTGAAAATTTATAAACATTTTGTTATAATCATTTTTTAAAACAAATTTATATGCTGCAATTGAAAGAATATAGTTTTTTATACTATGATATTTCACCAGTACAATGAATGCATGCTGGATGAAAATGTTTTATAAAATCGGACACGATGAAATGTGCCGACCCAGACCGGTGTCACAAAATCCGCTGTTTTGCTTATGGAGAGCTCTCTGACGTCCCACGCAAAAAAAAAAAGCGTTGGACGGCAGAGGATTCTCGGACTATACGGTCAGATGATCACTTAGACTATAAATAAATTTGTTTCTTGTTTAGATTGACTTGTAAAGACAACAAAGTTGTGTCATTACAGTGTGTACCTAAAGGTTAGTGTCAGTAAATTACAAAAAATAGAAAGACAACAAAGTTGTGTCATTACAGTGTGTACCTAAAGATTAGTGTCAGTAAATTACAAAAAATAGAAAGACAACAAAGTTGTGTCATTACAGTGTGTACCTAAAGGTTAGTGACAGTAAATTACAAAAAATAGAAAGACAACAAAGTTGTGTCATTACAGTGTGTACCTAAAGGTTAGTGTCAGTAAATTACAAAAAATAGCAAGACAACAAAGTTGTGTCATTACAGTGTGTACCTAAAGGTTAGTGTCAATAAATTACAAAAAATAGAAAGACAACAAAGTTGTGTCATTACAGTGTGTACCTAAAGGTTAGTGTCAGTAAATTACAAAAAATAGCAAGACAATAAAGTTGTGTCATTACAGAGTGTACCTAAAGGTTAGTGTCAGTAAATTACATAAAATAGAAAGACAACAAAGTTGTGTCATTACAGAGTGTACCTAAAGGTTAGTGTCAATAAATTACAAAAAATAGAAAGACAACAAAGTTGTGTCATTACAGTGTGTACCTAAAGGTTAGTGTCAGTAAATTACAAAAAATAGCAAGACAACAAAGTTGTGTCATTACAGTGTGTACCTAAAGGTTAGTGTCAATAAATTACAAAAAATAGAAAGACAACAAAGTTGTGTCATTACAGTGTGTACCTAAAGGTTAGTGTCAGTAAATTACAAAAAATAGCAAGACAATAAAGTTGTGTCATTACAGAGTGTACCTAAAGGTTAGTGTCAGTAAATTACATAAAATAGAAAGACAACAAAGTTGTGTCATTACAGAGTGTACCTAAAGGTTAGTGTCAATAAATTACAAAAAATAGAAAGACAACAAAGTTGTGTCATTACAGTGTGTACCTAAAGATTAGTGTCAGTAAATTACAAAAAATAGAAAGACAACAAAGTTGTGTCATTACAGTGTGTACCTAAAGGTTAGTGTCAGTAAATTACAAAAAATAGAAAGACAACAAAGTTGTGTCATTACAGTGTGTACCTAAAGGTTAGTGTCAGTAAATTACAAAAAATAGAAAGACAACAAAGTTGTGTCATTACAGTGTGTACCTAAAGATTAGTGTCAGTAAATTACAAAAAATAGAAAGACAACAAAGTTGTGTCATTACAGTGTGTACCTAAAGGTTAGTGTCAGTAAATTACAAAAAATAGAAAGACAACAAAGTTGTGTCATTACAGTGTGTACCTAAAAATTAGTGTCAGTAAATTACAAAAAATAGAAAGACAATAAAGTTGTGTCATTACAGAGTGTACCTAAAGATTAGTGTCAGTAAATTACAAAAAATAGAAAGACAACAAAGTTGTGTCATTACAGTGTGTACCTAAAGGTTAGTGTCAGTAAATTACAAAAAATAGAAAGACAACAAAGTTGTGTCATTACAGTGTGTACCTAATAATTAGTGTCAGTAAATTACAAAAAATAGAAAGACAACAAAGTTGTGTCATTACAGAGTGTATCTAAAGGTTAGTGTCAATAAATTATAAAAAATAGCAAGGAACCTAATGAGCAACACGAGCCAAAAGTCTAGGAGCATTTGCAAATGTAGATTTAGACAAACTTGACACAATTAAGAATTGAATGCATTCTCTTAAAGATTCATTGTTGTATGAAAGTGTTGACCAAAGCACGCTTCATGATGAAAATGTGATTCTGTCAACGCTTTCATATGTCAATAAAACTTCAAAATATTGCATTCAATTCTTATATTTACATTTTATTTCATTTAAAAAAATGCCTGGGTCCCGATTTAAATCGTGGACAATGTATTTTCGTTGATTTAAATTATTCTGCATTGTTTGTTTACTGTGGACGTCAAAGATTGACTCTCCATCATCTGTAATGGTATCAATCAAAAGAAATTTAGGATACGATGAAAGACATGTAATGTAAATACACGTATAACTGAAACAAAAAACAAAAACAGAAAGTCATTAATCTAGACCGAATAAAAGTCATGAGTGCTCTATATGAGTAACCAACTAACATACACAGAATCCCACAGACCTATACAAAAAAGTAAATTATGGTTATTTAATTTTATTGTGGGAGATAAAGGAATTCTTTATTTTGTGACATGGGTTGTCGGACTTCCCAATAGCTCATTTCATGGGGTCAGGCTTAACACAAAACCCACAAGACACAAATGCAATTTTATGGAGACAGTAAAAATTTTGTCAGCTCTTAAACTTTGCCAGACCAAAGCAAAATTTGTTAAAAAAAAATCCTGCAGAGTTTTTCACAAAAAGTCATAAGTGCTAAAATACCTTGTAAGTGTTAACATCTCTATGCATTTCCCTTTGATCTTCCAACACTTACCATAGATTTTACACTTTTGACTTTTTGTTAAATCAACTCCTGTTCTTGAGCACATTTCAGGAAAACTGGGCTGTAGGTTGTAGAAAGTCGTAAACAAAATATGAAAACAGTTTCTTGGCTTTGTTTCTGTTTGTCAAATGCTTCTTACCCTTATATAATTTTTAAGTTATTAGCCCTTATTGAATAATTTTTGGTTCCAATAAACATTATCTTTTTTTACATTTAGGTTGTGGACAGAAACTTGTTGGCAGTGGTATGGTAGGCTATATCGTCAATGGTTACACAGCAGCACCAGGGGCATGGCCATGGCAGGCTGCAATAGAAATACAGGTTAAAGACTTCCGTAAACATGTGTGTGGAGGTGCACTGATCTCACCAAACTTTGTTTTAACAGCTACCCATTGTCTGAGGTTAGTGAACACAATTTTTTTAACCTTCCTTTTTGTAATTTACAGATGATTGTAATTACGCTTAAAAGAGTTGTCCATTGAAAACTCAAATTGCTGAAATTGGCATAAAACTAAATTTAGAAATAAAAGCGATTTTACAACTAGACTTGTTTTCTTTATTTAATCTACAAAGAAAAGTTTTATATGAAGATTGTTTAAATTATCCAGACTATATCAAATGTTATATAACAGCTATAGTTAGCAAATTAATTTGCATCTCTAACAATTAATACAGTTTGATAAGCATTTTTTGTAATATGCATTTCAGAGCCTTGCAGTTCTATCTGTTTCTTAGGCTCATAAAATTGATCCGAATAATATTTGAGGTTTCGATAGATAAACATGGACTTTTTCTGTGGTGGTAACTATTTAATTGCTTCATTTGTATTTCATTTCAGTGATTATTCAGATACCAGTTTATATCGTGTCATACTCGGCATGTCAAATCGTATGTCCCTCACTTCATCTTCTAAAACCTTTAATATTGAGAGAGTTGTCAAGTTTGACAGTAATTGGTACAGTTTCCAGCCAGGGGACATAACTCTGTTACAGCTGAATGAAACAGTGGTATACACACCATACATACAACCGATATGTCTACCGTCAGAAACATTAGTGGTGCCTAGAACAGCCATTTGTTATGGGACAGGCTGGGGACAGCTGACTGGTGAAAAAAATGGTGAGTGCTTACTTTATAAGGTTGATCAGTGAGTTACTGCTCATAACTTGTTTTGTAATATGTTGACAATTGTTGACACCAGAACCAAGAGGCTTTAAAATGTGTTTCTTTTGAGGTCATGCATTTTTGGTAAAAAAAAAAAAAAAAATTTTCAACATGAGCTGTGGAAAATGTTAGAAATAAAAAAATGCACATTAGGTAAAGCAAAAAAAAATGTACGTTGTGGGTCTTTAGTGGAATTCTTCCTACACTCTTATATAGAATATCTGTAAGATTATATGGGCACCTTTAGCAGTTTTAACGAAAATACCAGTGACAAAAAATACATTCATATCGATAGTGCAAGCCGTGTTATTGATATTTGCCAGTTTATTTTGGCTTCTTATTTATGGTGCAAGATGTAGCCATGTTAGAATGTAGATTAATCTGATTGGATTTTTGTCACTTTCTGCAATATGAAGCAGCTACTGCCAATTATATGTGTGTTCCTTTGTGGCATTGCAGTGTTACTTCTTGCAGTTCTTCAAGCTTTTTATCTTTTTTCAGATAGTTTGAAAATTATATAATTTACAGACTTTATTAAATATATTATATCTACATTAAGACTGTCTTATAATTTACTTCAACAGGAGCATTTTCTGATGATTTACAAGAACTAAAGCTGAAGTTATGGAACACTGACAAATGTAATGGAACACAGGCCTGGAACGGAATGGTGGCCAAGGATTATGTCTGTGCTGGGTATGAATCTGGTGTCAGATCTCTGTGTTCAGTAAGTTATTTCAGATACAACTTTTATCGTAAGTCTATTTTTTTGGGAAATGTATTGTGTATATTCATTAATTGTAAATTAAGGGTATTTCATTGAAAAATTCGTTGGTGAGAGCTGGGTGTTGGGGCTTTGGTAAGGGCTGGAGGTTTGAGGGTTTTTGAACTCTTTCTAACACTCGTATTATCTAATATGAAACAGGCACTACCTGAAAAGCTCGCGAAGAAAGACCACAGTTTAAAACTGTATACATGTACAACAACACATTAAATCAAAATCTACCATATATATATATAGATACAATGTACAAGAAAAAAACACCAAGAATCTCAACAAATCACTGTGAACAAGTGTGGTCATTGTAAACAGTAGTCCGAGAATCCTCTGCCCTCCAACGCTTTTATTTTATTTTTTTCGTGGGACATCGGAGAGCTTTTTTTTTCCCATTGTATACAAACTGAGCAGTATTGAAGAAAATCTTAGCCACTAACTAAATCTTAAGAAATGAAGGATAAAATACTTTCTTGAAGTCAGAACACAGTGTACCATTGGTAGACATTATTGAGGGCAGTGGTTTATCCTGGATTGGTCAAAAATTGACGTGTTTCAGTTTATATATCATAATTTATGCTGAATATTAGAAATAGTAAAATCCATAGTTTACCTGTTGGATTATTATGTGCAGTCGAAGACATAACTTCAGGAATACATTAATTAAATTGCTTTAAACTATTCGCTGTTGAATTGTGATAACTGTATTTAAAAGGTGCAGATGTGAATCTTAGATTCTACTGTCAACAAAATATTTCTTTTTACACACTGCACTAGCTCATTAGTGGTAAAACTTAAAAAGCGACAGTAAATTATATGTTTGATATGTGCTGAGTAGTATATCATTACAGTAATCTCCTAAATGAACTTTACTGAACAAGAGCACATATAATTTCTTTGTTAATATTTTAGGGAGACAGTGGAGGGCCTCTTGTTTGTCAAGATTCAAATAACAACTGGTACTTGAAGGGAATAGCTAGTTATGTGGCAAATTTCTGTAACATGACACAGAGGCCTAACGTGTTTACGGATGTACAGAAATATCGTGGATGGATTGAGAACAACACAAGTAAGAATCCTAAACAGTTCATGTCGATATTCCTTTTTAGATTTATCCACAACAGCCAGCGAATAATGGCCACTCATTCTTTGTAAAATAATAAATAAAACATGCTTTTAAGATTTGTTAAATAAATTATCAATCATACTGGCAAGTGTTTGATAAGTATACAAAACAATATATCTATTCTGATACGTGGGCAGGGGAGACAATCTAGAAGTTAGCATCTTGCAGCCACCCACGTGTGGACAGGTGGAAACAACCAAATTTACCTGAGCTGTAGTGTATATATGTCTAATACACATATTTTCTCTTTTTTTCTTGGCTTATAATGGGAAAGGCAGTTTTTAAGTTAACATTGTCTTTATGTGAAGTGGGTAAAATATGGTAATAATATTTGTTACCATAGAAACATTATTTTTATTACTGCAATAAAGTTAGTTATTTTTCTTGCTAACCTAAAATGAATCATTCAATCCATTCACATTTACAATGCACACTTTTGTTAGTCTTATCATGCTCCTGGTGGGAGAAGGATCAAGAATTGGGAATTTAGAATAAGGATTAATTTGTCCTTGTGAACAAGTATTCAAATGTACTAAAAATTCAACTTGACGACTTCATCTGTTACCATAAATAACACTTAACCTTCTGAAGCTGCATAAAAATGCATTGAACATTAGCTGTGTTGTGACTGAAAAATTCCTGGTTTAATTTTATACAATATACATGTACTTAACTAGATTAATCAACACAAGGCACACAAATCCTTACTTAGCCTTATTAAGCCACATAAATAATGCATATCACATGACCTGTGGTATGTTTGAAAAAATGCCCATTTAACCTTAAATTATGGTCTGTGACTAGATTAAACTGTATGAGTATAATTGTTACTCACAAGCTTACAATCAGTATTCCCCCCCCCCCCCCCCGCAAACCCAGAAAGGATTTATAACTTTTATTTAAAACTGCATATGAGAACAAATCTCAAATTATCATAATACCAGCTTCCTCCCCAATAATTACTGGAAACCATGATATAGCTGAAAACTTGCTGAAAGTGGCATTAAACAATAGTCAAAGAAAACATAAGAAATATATATGTAGTGCACATGATAGTGTTTACAGAACAAGCAATATGTTTTTTTTGTCAGCAGTCTAAACTACTTTAGCAACCACCTGTGTAATTTGTTTCCTGTTAAATGAACCTGTATATAAAGACTGACCATAATTTTGGGTTTAGTGAAGATTTCAAGTATTTCTATGTAATTTAATATAAAACATCTACTCTCTCTAACACTAAACATCATTATTCTCTGATTCTAGATTGCTTGTTCAAATGTAAAAATGGGAAATGTATTTATGATAGACAGTTGCTATGCAACAGGGAAGATAACTGTGGAGATAATTCTGATGAAATAGACCAGTGTGGTTTGTATTTTGTTCACCTTATTAAATGCTTGACACTAATGTTTATTTACTGTAAATATTGCAAAGCAAACATTAAGTCAAAATATACATTATAGATGAAGAAAATTCATTTCAAACAAGCAGCTATTTAAATCGGCATGAACTTCACACAGCCTTACTGAAGGCAGAAAGGGAGGGTCTGGTTATGATTTAAAAAAAAAAGCAGGTCACAGGAAATAAGAATTTATCATAATTTAATTTGCATTTATAACGAATCACATGAACAATGGTCACAATTAAAAATATTAATTCTGCCCAATCAGTGATAAAAAACCTTTCTGGTTATGAATATTTATATATTTTGGTAATTGTTATGTATATTTCTTGGTAATGAATATTCATGTATTTTTGGTAATTTTTATGTATTTCTTGGTAATGAATATTCATGTATTTCTTGGTAATTTCAGCTGTTTCAGTTAACTGTACATTTGATGACAAGTTTTTATGTGGGTATGGTGTACAAGGATTCCAACAACAAAGACAGAATTTGGATTCGCAATCACCATCAAAATTACCGCCATATGATCACACATACGGCAGATATCCAGGTAGGCTGGACAGGAACTATTTGACATAGTAATTACTATTGTCTTCAGTGTTTTATTTTAATACATGTAATTTATTAAACATAAAATGTATATATAATATGAAATTCCAGTATGACAGTATGTACTTTTAATCAACTTAAATGAAATAACTAATTAAAATTGGTACAATACAAAAACATTTTTAGCCAAGTTATGATCCAAATACACTTGGTTATACTGTATCCCTAATTTATTCACCAGCCTTTTATTTCCACTTAATTTGTGAATTAGAATCAGAAAAATATATTGACATGAATTTATTCAGAAATCTTCTACATTAAAAATTAGTGACCAAAAAAAGCAGTAAAGCTGATGCAAAGGAATCCCCTTCAAGTAGGCAACAAGTCCAGATATGCAAAAATATTTATGCACAAATTTAATTTGGTTAACAGTATTTTTCATTTGCATTCTTGGATCTTTTTGTTTGTAGGAAACAAAAAATCAGAACAGAATGAACCTATTTTCTGTTTTTTTTTCAGGTTATTAATCAGACCAGAATGAACCAATTTTCTGTTTTTTTTAGGTTATTAATCAGACCAGAATGAACCTAATTTCCTGTTTTTTCAGGTTATTTCATGGCTGGTAAAATACCTGAAGCAATTGAAGGAAGGCTGACCTCCCCAAAATTTAGTTTGTCTGGATCTGCCTGTGTACGTTTTTTCTACAGTTTACGTGGTGATCTAATTTCGGGCTTAAAAGTTAGCGTGTACATGTATTCAGGTGCGACTAAGTCATCTGCGGTTGAAGTCTGGACCTCAGGGCAAGGCATGTTCACAGACAGATGGAGGATGGGATATTTTGACCTCAGTATTGGACAGTATGAAGTTGTTTTCTTTACTAGTGACAGCATACAGGTTGCTGTGGATGACGTCTCCATACACAACGGAATGTGTTCTCAGTCAGGTATCTAATTATATATATTAGATTAACTCTGACAAATCATAAGGGAATTCAAGTTTTTTTGGAAAATTTGAAAATAGGGTTATCAGTGTGAATGCGAGTTTATTCCAGAAAAAAAAGTGGGGTTGAGAAGGTGGATGGGGATTCTAAGGGGACACCTGCTTAGAGTACCCCCTACCAATACAACAAGGGATAACATGTTCTTATAAAGCATCTACCAACATACAATTTATTGAAAAATATTTCTAATATTGTTGATTGGTCGGCCATCATCGTTCATTTATCCAGACATGGTTTATTGTATGAATAGATATTGCAATAAAAAAGTGCATTTATTTAAATTGAATTAAAGGCTTGAAAATTATTATTAAATGGGGGCCTTCAAAATTGCAGGCAGGGTGTACTCGACTCCAATCTTAATTGACAAGGATTGCCGGTTTTCCTACCGCAGGTCGGGGGGTTCTCTCCGGGTACTCCGGCTTCCTCCCCCAATAAAAACTGGACGCCATGAAATAGCTGAAAAATTGCTGAAAGTGGCGTTAAAACACCATTCAAACAATCAAAATCGCCATAGATTTGTAAATTTATTAGACGTAAACAAAAACAAAATTAAAGTGACATTTTACATGACTGTCAAAACAATAAATAAGATGACCTTTAACCCTCTGTTTGCATTCTGGTTTCTTCTGCAAATGAAACTAGTTTGCAGTGTGTAGCTAATATTGTATAAAGTATTTCTTTCCACTTCAGTTTGTACCAGCCAAGAATACAGATGTTTAGCCGACACACTGAAAGATACATGCATTTCCCATAATTCCCTGTGTGACGTTGTCAAGGACTGTCATTCTGATGAGCTGAACTGTAACTGTAAGTGTTTAAATGTGTATCATTTGTACAAAGGTTTGTTCATGCTGTGACCTAACTGTCCTTAAAGTAGCAGTAATATTTAAGGTAGCAGAGGTTACATAATGGTAAGAAAAAGAATCAAAGATACTCGGGTGTATTGTAAAATGATAGTTTAATAACACACATTTCTGGTTATACAAAAGAGGGGACAATATTAGAACAAACAGACACAGAAACCAACAATTGAGTAACACAAACTGTACTAAAAATCTGGGGTGAGTCCAGGTGCTCCAGAATGGTCAGCTATTCCTGCTCCACCTGTGGAAATCTGTAAATTAGGAATCATTGTTTTAGCTCCAGTTGTGCACAACATGTCTGCCTCCTAAAGTGTCAACTATCTAAAAGTGCATGGATTCACTTAGGCCAAATTTTGCTGATTTCATAATCCAATGTACATGTATTAACGTCAATGTTCAATTCCATTACTTTTACTTTAAGCGATCTATTTATGCACAATGCAAACATGATATACATGAAAAAAAAGGCGAGGGTATGATTAGTTGTTATATGATTCACTAACGAAGAACTTATATAAAAAACAAGTATGAAAATTGGTTCACTAAATGTTTTATTTAAAATTTTATGTTGTTAAATTTTTTTGTAAACATATTTTCTATGACTCATCCAAAATATTACCCGGTATACAAAAATGTTTGATGAACTCAACCACTACCATTATACCAAAAAATCCTCTGAAAAATGGCTGAAAGTGGCATTAAACACCATACAAAACAAACAAACAAAATAATTCTCAACCAATAATGTAATAAGTCTTTAAAATTGTAATTTCTATTTATAGATGACCAGACAAATTATATATGTCAGTTTGAGAATAGCGTAGAATGTGGTATACAACAGGAGACACTTGATGATGGGGAGTGGCTCATTGTCAACGAGACATACACAAGGTCAACTGTACTTTATGGAGAATCCTTCCCAGATCACTCAACAGGCACTGATACAGGTAGGTCAGACAGGAGACACTTGATGATGGGGAGTGGCTTATTGTCAACGAGACATACACAAGGTCAACTGTACTTTATGGAGAATCTTTCCCGGATCACTCAACAGGCACTGATACAGGTAGGTCAGACAGGAGACACTTGATGATGGGGAGTCGAGTGGCTTATTGTCAACGAGACATACACAAGGTCAACTGTACTTTATGGAGAATCCTTCCCGGATCACTCAACAGGCACTGATACAGGTAGGTCAGACAGGAGACACTTGATGATGGGGAGTGGCTTATTGTCAACGAGACATACACAAGGTCAACTGTACTTTATGGAGAATCCTTCCCGGATTACTCAACAGATATGGATACAGGTAGGTCAGATTCAACACTTTTCAAAAAAGGTCACGTATACTTTATGGAAATTCCTGTCTAGATCAGTCAACAGGCTGTGATAAAGAGAGGTCAAAGGAAAGGTCAACTTTACTTTATGGAAAATCCTTCCCAGATCACTCAACAGACTGATACAGGTAGGTCAGAGTTGACACTTTTCAAAAAAGGTCACATGTACTTTATGGAGACTCCTGTCCAGTTCAGTCAACAGGCTTAAAGTGCTGCCATTTAACACACCTGTAAGTACATGTGTCCTCATTGCATCATGGCATGTACATGTGTTGTGGAACCTAAAGTTATAGGATCTCTTCCATTAAGCTTTTGCTGTTTCAGCTGGACTTGACTGTCAATGATCCACACTCCGTGTCACAAAATAAAACATATCAATTTCTACCCTACTCTTGCGGAAATTTTGCACAAAATACATAAATATCAAAATAATAGCATTATAACTAATAATATGCTTAGAAAAAAAAAAAAAGAAAAGAATTTTTTTAAATCATTTTAAAAATCTTTTCAGGTTATATGCTGTTTTTGGTAGTTAACCTTCTGGCTCAGTCAGAATTTGTTACCATGACAATGGATATTTTACTACAACAGAAAGATTTTTGTCTAACATTCTGGTACAGAACAAAAACAGAAGCCACATTCAGGGTAAGTTCAAAGCATTGGTTTCTAATGTTTTCTACCTTGTCATATGGTATTGTTAAAGATATAATTATAGAAGCCAATTTTTTTTTTCATTTCGTGATAAAATTATCAACATCATGGCTTCCAAAATTTTGTTGTATCCTACAGAATTATTGTCAATTTTAAATAAAATTAAAAATAAAACTAACTTGATCTGTGTGTATTATTCACTACAATATATGATGCTTTTTTTAATAAAGTGTGACATAATGGATATCAGCAGGCTGTGGCTGATACGGGATTGTTGATGTATTCTGATATTAGAATTAGCTATACACCAGCTTTTTTTATTGCAAGGTTACTTGATGCCATTGCCTTTCATCTATTTCTATATCATTCTTTGATATTGTGTAATTTGCAGGTGGACATCACTGCTAATAATAGCATAAAGAATTTGTGGAGCATGACAGACAGAATAACCAAAAATTGGACTAAAGCACAAATGCAGTTACCTGCCGTTGGCAGTGCCACCCTTAACTTTACGGTAGTCCAACAGAATCCTGCCATTCACAGCTACCGAGCACCGTTTTTAGCTCTAGATGACATAGCTATAACACATGGAGTTTGTCCAAACTATTGTACGTGTTTATCATTGGTTATTAGATAACCAATATGGGGGCACATCCTATTTTTCTTATTTTTTTTTTATTGAAAATTACAAGCTGACAATTATTGACATCACAGATAAAGCACTGAATACGATAGGAATATCTTACATTCTGATTTGCTTTACACTAAATTATATTATTAATGCAAACAGGCCCAAGTGCCATAAAACCTACTTGAGTAAAAATGTTTTGCTCAGCATGAGCATTTACTAAACTACCATGACAACCATGGAAAAGGAAAGATTTGATTGAATGAAATTGAGAATAAAAATGGTCTCAGCAAAGAAACTGTTTATGGTGCTGGGCCCAGATGTCTGGGGTATGCCTTAAGAGGTCTCAGCAAAGAAACTGTTTATGGCGCTGGGCCCAGATGTCTGGGGTATGCCTTAAGAGGTCTCAGCAAAGAAACTGTTTATGGCGCTGGGCCCAGATGTCTGGGGTATGCCTTAAGTGGTAAAATGATTACTATTGTGTCAATGCATGAGTTGTCTCCAACCTTTATTGAGAATGATTGCCGACTGTATGACATAATGTCATGGGTGCTCACGGGGTCATCTGGCTTCCTGGTCCAATATAATATATGATGCTATGCTATAATTTGCTAAAATTCAAACAAAGAAAGTTTCAAAGGAAAAAAATATCTCTGCTTTTTAACACAAGTAGAAGCATGAATATTAATGCTGAAAAACAAATTGAAAGAACACAGTCATTTTATAGTGACTATGATTGATAAGCAACTTAATTAATTTTTTAACAAATTGGAATATTTGTTTAAAAGAAAATACTGAGATAAGAATGCCCTTTTATGTTTTTAAATTTCTATTCGAAATTAGATTGTTAACTCAACATAAAACTTTTTTGACTTAATTAAAGGAACCATCGTTGTTAAAAATCATTATACATCTCTCAGTGATGTGTCCTTTTGTCAGAAAATGTCTAAGTGGAGGCAGAATATTTGTGGTCTGCTGTACAAATATTGACTGTATAAAATAGCCATAGTATGGAAGGTTGAGACAACAATAATTTTCCCTCTGAGCAAATGTGCGGCAGAGATTTTGAACCCAGACTTGTTGGTAGTACTGATGATGATATCTGTCTACACATTTACACTAGTCTTGCACTTTTGGTGTAGATGCCATGGTCTTACAGGAGATATATTTCTGTACTTCTGTAGTACAATACAGCTATTAGGTATAACTAGATATAAGTCATACAATTCTAATTTAAAGTTTTAAAACATTTAACCAGTAATTTGTAATCTTTTGCCATTTTAGTTTGCCCGGAAAACTGGATGAAGTGTGGAAATGAGAATTTCTGTTTTTCACCAGACGAGAGGTGTGACAGGAAACTTCAGTGTTCGGATGAAACCGATGAAATTAATTGTAGTAAGTTTTATTAAGAGTATTTCATACTGTGGTAATTTTTCTTGAAATTTTATTCTTGGTTTATATCAAGGAAATTTCTGTGGAAACATTATTTAAGATTTTTTGTGTATTAATTTGTATTTAAAGTTATTCTGGTAAGTTTGTGGTAAGGTTATGCCAAATCTCATCCTGGTAAGTTGATGTCAAATTTTTATTGTGATAAGTTTGTGTAAGATTTTAACCTAGCAAGTTTTTGTCAGATCTTATTAAGGTAAGTTTATGTAAGTTCATATTGTGGTAAGTTTATCCAAGATTTTAATGTGGTAAGTTTTTGTAAGTTCATATTGTGGTAAGTGTATCCAAGATTGTGTGGTAAGTTTTTGTAAGTTCATATTGTGGTAAGTTTTTGTTAGTTCTTATTATAGCAAGTTTATGTAGAATCTGATTGTGGTAAATATACGTAGGAACTTTTTGCAGTAAGTTTATGTCAGTTCTTGTTGTGGTAAGTATATGTAGGACCTAATTGTAGTAAGTTTTTTTTGAATCTTATTGCAGAGATTTTATGTAGAACGTTTTACATGATTTTATTGTCTGTTAGCTTATTTAAGAGTTTGCTGTAGCTTCAAAGTAAATTTTATAGGATTGTTCTAGGTGTGTTAAATGTAGGACCTTGTTTTGGTCAATTTTATGTAAGATCTTTTTTTTTAAATCTGACTATGGTAAATTCTTTTTAAAACTATAAAGGGTCTTTCAGTGGTTGTGATTTTGCTAGGTTTTGATCTAGCTTAGGTCAGTTTAATAAACGTTCTACTGTGAACAATTGTGGTAAGTGTTTTAATTTGATCTTTTTTTTATGATGAAGATTATGTATACTATCCACATGGATGAACCAGTTTCTTTTCAATTCGACAGTTAAAAAAAGTTGTAAACTCAGAATTAAATTTTTTTTAAATTTTCAGACTGCACTGCTACAGAGTTCAGATGTGGTAATGGACGTTGTATACCCCTGACTCAGAAATGTGACTTAGTTCAGCAGTGTTCTGATGGTTCAGACGAAGGCTTAACTTGTGGTAAGTTATACAGTACATCTCTGTGTTTCAGACATCCCCCAAAATTTAAAATTGTCACGGGAGCTTCATTATTATATCAAAAATGTTTTTAAGCATATTTCACTTAAGCAGCAAGAAAAATTATGTATATGAGATATTTAAATAAATTTAAAAAAAATTAAAACATTGTTTTTTGGTTTATTCATAAATGCAAACTGCAACACAAGCACTAAAGGTTTGAGTGATTTCTGTAATGTTTGCAGATTCCTTGAAAGCCGTGACTTGTGACTTTGAGAGTCCATTCTTATGTGGATATACAGTTATGGATAATAAATCCTTGACAAATGAATACAAGTGGTTATGGCACAGTGGAGAGACACCATCAGTCTATACAGGACCAAAAGTTGATCACACAACAAACACAGCATTGGGTATGTTTTTTTTTGTGTATGCATAAACACAAATTATTGTCAGATGAAGAAGCTTTTAAAGGAAGATGATCAAAGGCCTCAATAGTAGAAATTTCATTTATAAACATATTCATTGACATATATATTTATTTTAAAATAAGGGAGATAATTGATTTTCTTTTTGAGAAGTTATATCCCATAAACAATATTTGTAATGGGAGATTACTCACCTTCTAATGACATCAGATGAATGATTGAAGTAAGTGTAAATTTCAGATATCAAATATGTTTTTTATTTTCAGGCCATTATATGTATGCAGAAGGAAATGATGGAAAACCATCTGACAGAGCAAGAATGAGGTCAATTCAATTTATGTCAAAAGTGAATCAGAGTTTGAACTTTTATTACCACATGTATTTCAAGGATCTATATACATCATCAGGAGGACTTCAGATAGCAATAACAGAAAATTTGTCCAACTCAGAAAATATCATCTGGGTCCAGAACCAGTCTACAGATGAGCCTTGGATGTTTGGATGTGTAGATTTACCAGCCAATCGGAATCTGTCTATTATTTTTATAGCCAATCGATCTCCTGTGTCCATTCAGGAAGCAGACATTGCTGTTGATGATATTAGTTTAAAGGATAAGTCCTGTTCAGGTGGCTAGTATTGATATATTTTTGTCCATTTGACCTAATTATCAATGGTGCAGATTTTGTAAAATAAATAACATTATTACAAAAAAACCATCATATAGTCATATGTCACAATGTCTATAATTCAATATATGGAGTTAACAACATCCATAAAAGATGGTTTGTTGACACATTTGTCATATCTAAGCTTTTGGGCCTAATATTATCCAATAAGGCTTTTGCAGAAGTTAGGAAGTTTATTTTGTAATTATTGCAAATATATTGATAAAGAAAAGAACTCTGATTAAAGCACAGGAAACCAAAAGGACAAATATGATAAATAATATATGTTTAATTTTTTTCTGTCGGAAATAATATCCCCATATATAAATGTAGGTTCAAATGGAGAAACAGGAAACACCACAGAAAAACCCATGCAGAGTTCAACAACGACATCTGCAGGTAGGGATATGCACACAATAAACAAGTTTGCATAAGTAGATCAGGCCTATGGTGTAAAAAGCTGACGAAGTAGTTTTTATGCTGCTTGAACTCTTACACTAGTTTTCATTTAGACCTGAATCTTTCTTAGTATTTATAGTTGGCTTCAGATTTTAATTTTCATTAACCAAAACTTGGACTTATGTTAAAGTTTAATCAGCCTACCCCTGAACATAGCATAGGGTCAGAGATCATGGAGCCAAATAAAACCTGGTTGGCTGGATTAAACTGACATGTGTATATATATATATATATATATATATATATATATATATATATATATATATATATATATATATATATATATATATATATATATATATATATATATATATATATATATATATATATGCAACGCTAATATGTCTGTTCATACAAGATTTTTTATTTAATTTAACATTTCCCAGTTATAAACTATGGTTGTTATTGTGTTTTATGGAATTATGTATTGGTATAATAAAACAAAAACCAAAATGTTCATATTGTAAGTTAATTAAATACCCAAAATGTTGCAAAATTGCTGTACAATTTTAGCTTTCACTGGTCGCTGTGTCATGCCTGTACCCAAAGTCACACTAGTTTTAACCTAAATCCCAAAACATAGAATAACTGCTGGATTGTACACAGGCAACAAGGTTATGAAACTAATGTAATGTGTGTTTTGATGCTTAGTAATACGTATACAATATTTGTACATTGTCAGAAAATATACAATTTATTTTTACCAGCCTTAGAAACAGGTAGAAATGTGAGGCTCTGACGAGCATTTCTCACCAGTTTTGCGGCGAGTACAAATAAACTTTATATTTTCTGACACTGTACGAATATTGTTTTTATCCTGCAACCCTAAAAAAACTTTTAATCTACTGAAAAAAGTTTGTTTCTAACTGATTTCTTAGTTGACATTTTTTGGGGAGTATTCTAGTGATACTGACAATCACAAACGTCGTGAACCAGAACAGAATACTAAATATCGTAAGAAGTGATGTCAAGAGTACCAATAGATTTTATTTGGCACTGCCGAATAAAGCAAAAATTTATTCAGGTACCTTTATTGTACAGCAAATGTAATGATTGCAGGATAAAAATGAGACCTGTATCTTACCTAGTGACATTTTGCTTGAGAGTCTTGCCTGTATACATATAATAATCATATAACTGTATTATCTTTCTGCCAATAAGCTTCTAGAAATAGTTATTTAAGTATTGATTGTAAATATTTTTCAGTTCATAAAGAATTCTTATATGCTTAGAGTACATATTAGATTTCTAATGAACATAGTCTTCTGTTGACTTCACTATAAGAATTTCAGTGTCATAAGCCCAACTGAAAAAGTTCAAACTGAAAAAAAAAAATTTATTTAATTGCTATAGTGGAATGTATATTCAATAAGACGAAGAGCATATTTATTTGTATGTCAATTTTATGTGTTTGACAAGCTTTTAAGGGATATATCTTATTAAGTTTTAAAAACCCATATGGCAATTGAAAGCTTCCTCTTGGAGCTGCTTTAAAATTTTAAAATATTTGTTAGATACATTAGAATCCAAATAGTGATTTAGAACATTGTTAGACCTTATATTTGTCTTCGTTTTATTCCTTGCTATCACTCTATAAATTATTGACAAACGATTTTCAAATTCACATAGACCTGCTTGCAATAATCTATTTCTTAAATAAAATTGACGATGTACATTGTGTTACCAACAATACAGCTGCTTTTCTGTAACCTGAGTTGTGTGTTACATCATTGAGTTTATTTATAATTAAAGAAACAAATAATTACAATCAATCCTGAACAATTTGTTATTTGTCAACCAATAATGAAACATTTTACATATCAAAAATTTAATTATTGTGTTAAATGAACACAACACAAGAGTTCTAACATGTGAAACTTACAATTCTGATTGTTGATTTTCTGTATGTTATATTCGTCATATTGTATGTAGGCTAGTACTGCTTCCTTATAAATGCGAGAGAATTGTTGAATTGTGCATTAAGTGAATAGCAGAAGTTTTATATATACATTTTCAGGTTGTGCTGCTGATGAGTTTCAATGTAATGATGGATTTTGCATTGAAAAAACATATGTATGTGATTTGGTTCCAGACTGTTCAAATGGGGAAGATGAGTTGAACTGTAATCCTTAAAAAAAATTTCATAAGATTCAACAGCCATTTGACAAAAACTGTCATAATTGTGTTTGGTTAGCAAAGACACATACTACAGAATTTAATAATGGCAGTAAAATGTGAAATACGAGTGATTTACTCTCCTGTAGCATATTTTTTTGCCATGGTACTAACTCCAGTATCATTCAGATGACTAAAATTGTTCCTTATAAGTTTTTTAGTAAAATATTTTTTAAAAGTTCATAGTTAGTCTTTAAAGCAGTTGAAGAGACCAAACTAAGTAGAACTCATTGTATTGGTCTTTCAATGATATTAAATAAATCTTTTCAATTTTATTGATATTTATATATGTTTATGTTCATTTGTCAAGAACACATGAAATATGCTCAAGAAAATATTAGGGGCTTACATTTTCATATAATTCATTTGCTGTTGTTTCTTTGGATATCTGTATAATTTTTACTGGAATTGTCAAATAGTTTTTTAAATGTTTATTTTCACATGTATTTTTTAATACTTTTTACAAATAAATCTTATTATCAGCATGTATAATTGTTTTTACAATGTTGTTAATAAGTATTATAAATTGTTTTGAATATATTCGGTGCTTCATACCATTATATGGTATTAGGTAGTGATTGCTACATTTCTTTTTTAAAGTTTTTGATTTACTTTTTTTTAACTATTACGCATTGTTGGATTTTAAAGAATTTATTTGACGCCGTATGAGAATATAGATGCTTTGTATTCTATTTACTTTTAATTTTTGGTTCATTGTTATTGAATACCATTTGTTATCAGTAATTTTTTCCAATGGTTCAGTTTACTTTATTTTATAATTTATTCAAGTATATGTAAAATAATGCTTTTGAAACTTACCATTTTATCATAATTACACCATGCGTATAATACAGGTGACACAAGTTATTAAATTGAACTATATTTATATTTTAATTCTTTGAGAAGCTTTATTACTGTTCATTTTACCTGTTAAGATATTTTTACAAACTTGATTGCAAATGTATGTGACTGTGTTGTTAATGATTGGTTATTTAAATCACAGATATTCCATTCAATTGTTGTGAAAAAAATAAATGTTGCCCTCCATGACAATTAGAAAAAAAATACCTCATCCAAAATGATTAGCAAATTTTTAAGGATTATTTACTTTAATTTTTAAGTAAATTTGTCAGTTTTTCATCGTTTTTAAGTTACTGTTTACAGTTTTGTCTGTATTACTATCATTACAATACTTATTGTGGGAGAGTAGATCAATTATTTCATTTTTAAAATGTTTATTCTATATTGTTATTTTTATGCCATATTTATATTTATTAAAGAAAATGATAATTCTCAAGTTTTGTATTTCTTGCCATAATACAGACTTACCTTAATACATGCCGAGTGTTGTGGATTGCACATGAAAATTTTGACTATTATGGAGCACCAAGATGCAGTTTCTTGCTTGTGTTTTCATTATTCCGTGATTTTACCCCAAAAATAATGACCTTCTTGTTATCTGCTTTTCGTTCACAACGCAATACTTTATGATAAAAATATTGTAATTATTTTGCACTTTTGTCTTTAATCTCATTGATTTAGTATATAGTTTAAAAGGATGTTACATACTTTCTTAGTTAAAGTCCTTTCTATTTGCAGGTGTTAAAACATTTGAACTTTATTTTGTTTGATGCAAAATATTTTTTTGGCGTTTCCTTAAAAGTCTTGTCAGTCAAAGCCATTCAGAATAAATTTATTTATTGTCTTACCTTCAAAAATGTCACTAAGAAATCGTACACTATCATGAAATTCGAAAATGAAATACCTGACAATGAACAATTCGATGTACGTGTAATTAAAGGCAAGCATTGCTTACTAGTCTTGCAAGGTTTTTATTGATTTTGGGTTACATACTTTCTTTTTGCGTTGTTGGTTTCTGTTTCTTACTGTATGTTTGTCTAAACCCTTTTTTAATCTTCCCTTGGCTATCGACTCTTGTTTGGTTAGTTTCCTGGCTATTTATCTTATTTTAAGACTAGTACAGCGGACAAGTCCACATAGTATTTGAGAAAACCAATGGTAAAAAATTGATTTCATTTTTGACTTGGCTCTCTTATAAATTTCCTAATATGAATTAAGATACTCAATTTTAACTTACCTATAGGTTTAATTAATTTCTTGATTAGATGTTGGTAACATGCTTAAATGAATCGGGATTCCCGAGAACAGTCGCTAAAAATAATAAAATTGATGCTATCTGCTGTTTTGAAACTCGAACGGAGTCGCACAAGGCCTGTTTTACTTTAAGTTAGAATTATGTGTCTGTTCCTAACGAATGCTACCTGGACTTGTATTATTGTAGTAATTAACAAAATTACCAATGCAGATAATCTAAAGCTTTTGAAAAAGTTCGACCATTTATGTACTCGGCAAAAAAGTTAAGGATAATATTTTCGACGAGTTGCCAATACACTACGAATGTATTTTGGACAACTTTGTTCTCCATACATTCTTCAATATGGTATAACCTGAATACCTGCATTTGAAAGGTAAATGATAAGATGAATAAATACTGATACAAAGTGTATTCACAGACTTAACAATACTGTTTATGAACGACACTCATAAGTTGTCAATATTTCCCTACCCATAACGACGTTTTAAAAAATGAGGCTTTATTTAAAATCTGTTGAAGTTGTTCATGCTGTAGGTATGTTTCAGTCTGGTCAATATCACTGAACTGTTACTTTGGACTTTATTTTCTTCTATGTCTTTAATGTCATTTCAAGAATATGGAAGCGACTCCAACAAACTGGCAGAGTCCAAAATTAAGGTCGTCCTAGTTCAATCACGGCCAGACAGGATTGTTATCTCTTCAATATGGTGCAGCGGCAAAGGTTCTGAGTGCTGTTAGGTGCAACTACAGCAACATGAGCACGTGTCATCGCAGGCAGTCAGAAAGAGACATCTTGCATCTCACCTCGAACATTCTGACCAGGAGCGTACTGCTGCATTAATGGAACAATTGACTCGATTGTCCTTTATCTTCTTCAGGTGACTTATTCGTACCATGCAGAGGCGTTGCCACGCGTAATTCAGGCTCCTGGTTGTCAAACTGCTTATTGAAGGCATAGGAAGGCTGTAAATGAATAAACTGTGAACTTTACACTCATTTATGATTTTAAGGGATGTCTGACCATTAGGACAAACTCGTCTTTACGCTTCAGAGGGTTTCAATAAATAGTTTAAATGAACCAACAATTTATAAAATAACTCTTTTACTCTATTTCCAGTTTATTTTAATTACTGGTTCTAAAAGGATGAAAGTGCTATCAAACCGGATAAATCCTCCTGAATAGATTCAGTTAATACTACAGTTAATCAGACAATGATTGGACAAAAACTGAAATATAGCGTACTAATTTGTCTCTTTTCTGTTAGGAAAATTCCTTGTAATGCAAGTAGTTTACTTAATAAGAGAAACGTTAAATTATTTTAAATGCACTATTGTCTAGATAGTATTGAAAGAATCAATATTCGCATCTTATAATTCTAATGAATGAGATCAGTTTTTAAGGTTTGTATGTTTTGCCCTGACTTATTTCAGCGTTTTAATGTAGACAGATTTAGATTTTTTTATTTTTCAGTTATTCATATTCTATTCAGCCATTACGCAATATGCCATACGCTACTAATTTTTACATTCAACACTAGTTTGGTATTGAAATCAGATTTGATTTAAGTCGTTAAAGTGTGCGTTAAACGAGACGATTGAAATTTCTTAATTTTTTATGAGACTGTTTCTAAATCTCGGATATGTAATCTCTTTTAATTAAATTTTTTGATTTGTTTGTCTTTAGTGGTGAATTGAATTCATAGTGTGTTGGTTAAATAAACAAATACCGGAAGAAGAAGTGTATTTTATTTATTTAATCTATTGCATTCACTTAGAGCATTTCAACAATAGATATAGAGGTCAATTTAGTAAGTATGATACGTATTGAGCTTAAAAAGTGAAATTTAAAAAGTATATATTGGTATGTTAATTAATGCAAACCTGTTAAAAACAGAAATGATAACTAAACAGAATTTACAAATAAATTAACAGTAACATAATCGTCATTAGACTCCTGAAAAGCGTACGTCTTTTCAAGTCAAGTACTAATTTTTTTGTTTATCCTATTTATGTATCTTTGGCAAGTTTAAAAATACAAATAATTCAAGAAAATTTTTTTCTGACAAGATCATCTTGATAAGATAGCTCAAGTCAATCGTGTTCATGAGAGCGGTTACACTATCTTCTTGTAATAAGAAGATTGTCATAAACGCCTAGTTTAATAACAAAGAAAGAAAAGCCATATAGAAAAATACCAAGTTAGAAAAAGTCAAGAAAAGGGATCCATAAAATAAATAGAAAAAATAGGACAGCTACAAAATCTGGATTTTAACAAGGACGCACGACACAAATTAAAGTTATTATGAGCTGTCTTTACATATAGATATTAACATATATAGTGTAAATAACTAGGTTTTTACTTTTTCTTCAATAGGAACTTAAACTTTTCCAAAACGGTCGTCAGGAAATTAGCACATAATCTGCTGAAATATAACCCTCCAAAGCTGGCACATATTAAGTCTACTAAAATAACATAATAATATCTGATAGACGTCATCTTCAGTAATTTTTCTTAAACTTTGACGAGAAAATAAGTTCTGTCATGTCTGGCCTGGTATTAAACTCCTCACAAGAAGCAGTGGTACAAAGTGTTGGACAATAAAAGATTTTTACGGTGTTACATTTGACCATAAGATTTTCAATCCTAATTGCCATGTTTTTTTCCAATTTAATGCCGACAAAGTTGTTTAATATAGAAGAAATAGTACATGTGTAGATGTAGTATTAAAAGGTGTGATTTAATGCTGTTAGAAATATAATTAATCAATGGTTATATGATTGTTCGTTATTTAAATATAGCAGAAACTTACTTTTAACAACTGAAAATATAAGAAGATTCATTCTAAAAATCCCTGCTAAATAAATAAAAGCTGTTTATTGTTAATAATAATTGTAACTGCTTTAAATTAAACAAATTTAATACTTTTGACTTAAATTATTGAATACATGATTAACAGTGAGTGTTTCTGAAAACAAAAAGGAACGGAATTCAAATCTGCACGCACCGGCCGGTAATGTTTACTTCTCTGTAGCAGTATCTTGGAGCATGCTGTTACGTTTTGAATATGAAGATATTTTCTAGCCGTGATTTCTAAAATAATTTGTTTAACAAATGGTTGATTTTGCTCACGAAAGATATGTTTAAAGAACGATTCCTGACATGTAAGCTGTCGCCTTCATTAGATAAATTTTCTGATTGCCATCGTTTTGTGGCATTTTATGCCAGAAAAACTCGTTCGTCTACCCTTAGTGTTGGCAACTAGTGATATATTTTGTAGAATTATAAATTTTCTGGTCGCCATCGTTTCGTCGATTTTGATCCCCTCAAGCAGACTCGAACGCACAACTCCAGTGTCACCAAGCCCGTGATCAATTTAGTAGACACAATTAAAAACACTGTACAGAGACATTACAATATCCGTCATACATATAGGGCTAAAATTATTTTATTTCCTTTTTTAGAGTCATGTTAATATGTGCTATCTGTGTTAAAGTTTCAAACGATCCCGTATGCTGTGTTCCATGCGGTCACATTTATTGTAAAGATTGTATAGATGGGTGGATAAAAAAAAGATTCATGTTATGCGGAGTACAGAAAACAAATTACCGACCGCACAACAGTCAACATTAGGACTGCTGAGCTGAAAGGTAATTTTGTATCAGCATGATTATGCAAATAAAATTGTATAAAATTAGAAAATACATTAAAACCAAATACATATATACATCGTTGTTTATTGTTATTTAACAGTAATATTTTACGAATGTATATATCCTTTCTTATTGAGTACTTTGAATACAGTGCTAATATCAGTAAAAACAAAAAACAAGGATGAGTCAACAATGAATGACTTTCTTTGTTTTTAGTTTTGAAAATATTAAAATGGAAAATGTTTACATATGTATGTTAATGAAAATACTCAGAATGAACATTTGGGATGAAAAATAGATTACAAAATACAATCCGTACAAACATATGATTTAATCGATTGTTTTATATTTTACTTTTAACACAAAGCCTCACATATGCCATTGTTTGGTCGATTATTCGCTTTGTATAATAATAAAGAGAATATTAGATCGACCTTTAACGTCCTATTATAAGGGAATTTAAATCTTAAATTCAATGGATGCATTCAGATGAATATGTGCACTTCAATAATCACTTTATTTAAGATCCCCTGTCTAACTAAGATGTATCTCTTTCATGCAAATGCCTAGGAAATACATTATAAAATACTGTTAACTTTTGGTTTTAAAGTACTTAAATCTTAATATTTATCTTGGGGAAGTATATTTTTAATAACTTAAAAATGTCATGAAGAAACATTGAAAGCAGAATATAATATGCTTCCGTAGTGACATTGTTGTGTAAGAAAAATGGCAAAGAAACCGGACCAAAAACAAGAGCCAAAAGTCAAGAAGCGATTACAAATCCGGATATAGACAAACAAATACAGTGCAACACAAAAACTAAAAACACAAAAACACAGAAACAGAGTAACCGGAACCCAATAAAAACCATGGATTCACTCCGGCGCTTGGTGAGTAAGCAGTGCCTGCCTCTATTAAGGCGATCTTCGAGTAACATTCTTTACATTCTTTAAACGTATAAAATATTGGTTAGAAATTATCACAATTGACTCTCGGAAAGATAGGATTTATACAATAACCAAGCAATAACATTAAGAGAACGGTGGTATAAAACGAACTAAAAACAGACTGCATCGATGTTCTAATGCAGTAATCTGTCTTGTCTTTCACAAATCCTAAATATTTATACAAACTAAACCTGAAAGTGAACCTGGAAGTCTCACGCCATTAGAACTTGGTTTAATAGCAGCGTTGGTCGTGGTTATTGTGGCAGTATCAACATATGTGTATATCAAGCACGAAGGTATGCAACAAATTAGTTACAGTAAATACAACTTCAGACTTCTATTTTTTCGTGGGGCGTATGATATAATTTTGTTATGTATATGTACATTTCTATAATCACCTGTTAGTTGTTTTTCAAATTGCATGATGTAATGCTTCACATATAATATGTTTGTTTGTTTGATCGTATTTAACGTCACATTTAGCAGTTTTTCAGCTATATCATGGCGTCTAGTTATTATTGGGGGAGGAAGCAGAAGTACCCGGAGTAGGGTAGGGAAACAGGCAATCCTTGTCAATTAAGATTGGAGTCATATACACTCTGCCTGCATTGAGAATCAAACCCGCAATCTCAGTGGTGACAGACCACGTGATCAATAGTAGAGGAACTACCTTAACCACTCGGCCACCGAACGAATCGAATCGATCTATAAACTAGATGATTATTTTTATATGTGTATCGATAACAGTTTAAAGTAAGCAGCAGTTACTATGGTGATTTTTATTAAGTTATTCTTCAGTTGGGACCTAATATAAGTTCTACGAATGTTTGTATCACCATTTGAAAAGTGTATAGTTACCTAACGTATTCGCTTTTTTTTATTTTCACATTATTTTAGTAATCTTGCTATTTTTCTTTCTGTGCATACCAGGATGTTGCCGGCAAACAATTTACGAAGACTACAGGTACATGTGTAATTTAAATACTTAAACGAATAAAGCATATTTGGTAAAAACATTCAGCAATTAAGATATATTGTTACTTAAGAAGTAAAAACGTCAGAAAAAAAAGAAAGTATGTGTATTCTCTTGAGTTGATTTGTCAAAAAATCTGAAAAAACGTGTTTACAACTATAGCTATAAATTTCGTCAGGTGTTTTAAATGTTAATTTGCATACTGTGGATGTAGAACAAGTTGATTGTTAATATGTGCATAATTAACTTCTGTACATCTTTAATGGCATTAATAAATATACAAAACAATGTTATAAATACGAACTTTCACATATAGATGTACAGTATCACTTGTTACTTAACGAAACAAGGCGCTGCTATGAATATTAGACTTGTAACAGGGTTGGACTAATTAAAAAGGCATATTCTAACAGGACATTAAAGTTAAAGTGCAAAGGATGTATTTTTAACCGAATGCATATACTAACTAATTTATAATAGGCTGTGTATACCTAAGAGAACATTGCATTTAAATTCAGTTAGGGGTATTCTAAACAGAACTTTAAATTTAAGCCTCACAAATCGTAACAAAATTTGGTTATACAATATATTACGCCATAGTGGTCATTAGAACAGAAAACATGCAAAGGCCAATAAAAATAACCAAGGAACCTTCTCACTCATTATACCTCCGCTATTCACATCTCTTTAAATTGACTTAGTTGATCTATACAGAGGAAGTAGATATGCGACAGATATGAAATTGGTACTCGCAATAAAGGTCATTCGGACCACATGGTAAGGTAACAAATTAAATTTCAAGTGACAGTAATAATAAGTAGTTGCTGAGAAAAAACTGTTATGCAAAATTATGTTGCGGACAGAAATACGGACGGACAGAGGTCATTTACAAATATCATTTACAGCAAAATTTCATTTCACTATTGAATTTTAGATTGACCACTGACGGTTTGATAACAACTCACTGATTTTGGACTGATCGCCAAAAAAACTAACAACCATTTTATAATACGAAATCATCATAACCTTGATTAATATCATTGTCAAGTCTATTCAGTTCACTCAATACGGTTCAGAATCTACCATGGAATTATATGCATACATTGGTCAGTTCATCGAAACAAATTTATTTAAAAAAAACGAATATAAAGATATCAGTCATGCCTAATGCATTAGGAATTGGAAACGCACGAGTTTTATTTGAAATAAATTGTTCATACACATAAAATGGCACATTAGGTTTATTTGGCATTTTTACCAAACACGTTTATGAAATAATAACGTAATTTCTTTTATGAATACAACTGTAGAACTATTTGACTTTCTTTTGTCTTTTTTCTGTAAATATGATTCTTGTATAATATCCTCTTGAAATTTTAACGTCACAAAGATAGCAATATTATCCGGGTACATCCATCTACGGATAAGGCAGTAACTGGATTACCTTTTTTAAATTTTATAGACCTGACAATGTTAGAGACTACGATGAAATTGCCATGGAGAATATTCAACCAATGGAGCTGCCCTCAAGACGCCCTAACGAGGAATCCTCTGCTATGGACGTTGAAGAGCATGTCTGCCATTATATTTCAGAAACTTTATTGTTTAATAGTATAATATGTTCAAAGTAATTCGAATTTCAAATCATGATTTGCAAAAGATACACCAGAATAAATAATTAAGTTACTACAAAAATAATTTTTAGGAAACTTTTTAGAAGTAAGAGATTTTAGCACGATATACATGCGGTAAAGGTAAATGCATCAATGAATTTATCAATTGACGAAAATATTTATTGTTCTTCTTTTTTTGTTTAATATTTTTAAAGCATTGTTAACAAATCCTTAAGTTTATATGTTTTATCACAAAAAAAAGTCATTCCATGTACAAGTGTACAATTTTTTGTCAATTTTTCCGGTTATGCTAAATCACTATTAAAATGCAACAATATTATTATACTCTGTGTGTTTCGGTTGGTAACGTTGCGTTTTTAGAAAAAAACAATAGATTTATTTCACCTGTATTGCATATCTTGTTTTGTTTTGTTAAGAGGAAAAAACGTAAAAAGGAAAATTTACATACATGACACTGCTGAAAAAAGCAATATATAACAATTCAAAGAGAAATGTATGATATCATACAAAATTGAAAAAAAAATATATATATAAAACCTATGTGTACTGAAATTGTGACTTTTATACTTTAAATCCTTTATCCTTTTGACATCAAACATGTGTGTTGGTAACACAATGTCCATCATGTAACATATGTACATGTTTACAATAGTTTTTGTACCGTCTGTATACAGGAAGCTAGCTACATACAGTTAATTTAATAAAATGAATACAGCAGCAAAAAGATAAAACAAACTTTCCCTGATCAATTTGTGTTTGTAGAAATGTCAGTTGTAAACATTATATTACACGCGTTTGTTAAAGGTCCAATATTGTTCAGAACATAGCAGACAATGTATAAATGTAAATAATGTAAAATATAAATGTTTTACATGTATATATTATATACCGTTTTACACACACTTATTTGAATTGTATGCAATGGAGTTATATTTTGTAGAAAATCAATAAGGGTATACATGACAATAAATAGTAAATATTGTATACACAATATCATGTATATTCATTTTCAGACAAAAACTCAAACGCCACTAATGTAATTCAACTGATATAGAACGATGTGGTTATATTGATGTATAAAGGTATTCAAATAATACAAAACACGTTAATGTATTAAAACAGTTTTTTGCCTTTTTCTAGAATAAATATATGAATAGATAAAATTAAATAATAAATAAACAATAATTAAATGAAAGTAACTATAAACATTAATGCCCCACGTTCTTATAAGAAAGTTTAATTTGCAGAAACACCTTATCACAATGAAAGAGTATTGAAATTTAGATGAATTAATTACAGCAATACATCAATACCTTTTTAACTCCATATACGAGAGTGGTTGGCACACATTGTTCACCGTGTAAGATATGAGCAGACTGTCAACAATCCATGTTTTACTACTTAAAGAACCTTTACAAACAACAGCTAATTGTAAAAAAATATCAATGCATTGGCAAATAGACACTTAATTCTCATGTGTTTTATTTGACGCATTTTTTTATTGTAAAGTTTATGTTTTTTTGTGCTAGATTAAGATTTCATCGTGTAAATAACTTAAAATGTAAATAATAATATGTATATATTGCTATCGTTATATTTTAACCCATAAGCCCAATTGCAATACGTTGCAACCACAAAAAAGATATATTTGCATTCTTTACTAATATTTTCGACTTTAAAATTTAGATAAAAATAATAAGATTTGACGCGAATGAAATCTAAACAATCTACAAACAGTGTGATTGGCTACATCAAATTCATCCATAAATGTCAAATGACTGTAAATGAAGTATAAAAATAAACTTGTTCACCTGATTTGATTTAAAAAAAATATATTTATGATGTTTTGTTTTTGTTTTATTTTTAGTTTGTTATATAATTGTAAATTGCTTATTCAATGTATCACAAGCGTTTAACCTTACAACAATACTTTATATTTTTATTATATCATTATTGTTGCTTATATTCTCAAGTCATCTTTCTTGCCTACTAATATTTTATGATACATCATAGTAGAGTGTTATAAATTGATTTAACGTAGCATGGAACTTTCTTTGTATAATTGGGTTTCTAAAAAGTAACTTTTTTTTTCAATTAAAAACGATTTCAGGAAAATAGATTGCATGTTTTTCTGTGTTTGGTTTAGATTTCAAAAAAGCAAATCACCGAGATTGAACAAATTAAGAAATGATACCTAATTGTTCGATATAGTAAATCATTAATTGACAGGAATGAATTGCCACGTCTTAAACTATAATACTGAAATGTATTTTAATTTATTGTTACAGTTTATATTGGTTTAAAAGTTAGATAAATTGTAACAAAATGTACACAAATGTGGAAAAATAGGAACAATAATGTCAAGGATATAACAAAGTTTCTTTACACAATCTTATTTCTTTATTCAAGTACCATGTACCACCTTTTATGTTGATTAGTTTTATCATTATAATGTAATTTATTTTTTTTAAACACTTTAAAGGCATATTATCTACGATTTTCACATAACTTTTTAACAACTTGTGAAACATGTTTGAATAAATAAATGATTATTTTTATTCAGTTTATGTGAAAACAGTCAGTTTTATCGTGTTTTATAGCAATTATAAGCAATAAAATACGTCTTATGAATTATTGTCAAGGAGTACAATAATTCGATGTAAACCCGCCCTTATTCATATGACCTGCAGTTTGAAATCACACTGAGCTTGCGCATCGAAAAAATGCTTTTCACATGCCGAAATGGCTAACATTTCCTCTGTTATTTTATCATTTTGCGTGTGTCAAAATGTATTTATATATTTTTTTGTAATGAGACAAGCAATATGTCACTTCAAACAATCAACATTTGTGTTTTTTGATAAGAATCCCACGATTGCGCAAAACGAATGCAATTACGATGTGCATGATTGTTAATGTTTATGTTCTAAAAATAACTTAAACTTCATCCTTTCGAATCGAGGTCAGTGCATAATTAATGAGATTCCACTGGCGTCAGTCAATGTTTTTCTTCAAAATTCACTGATACACTAATTTGTTTACGGAAAACAAGTTTTAAATCATTGTTTTTCATATAATGTAATATAATTATGGTACAAAATACTTGACACAAAATTACGCTTTTCGTAGACAATATGCATTTAAGCATGTCGAGAATTTTTATTTTTTATATTTTTTATTCTTCATATAAGTATTTCCTATTAACCATATGCATGTTATTCTCAAATATATGATAACTATATGTGCAAAATTTTTTTAACACAATTATGTCATTTTTTGTATGTTACTGAGTTCCATTTATTATACATGTAATCTATTAATAGTCTGACTATAAATCAAAACACAACGTCTGTATTCACTGTTGTACTTAATGTAAGGTACACAATCTGGTTACCTATTACTGGTACGAATTGACTACTGTTATACCTTTAGTGTAGTATTACGGATTACAATTGCCTTATTATTTGTTTACAATTTACCAGTAGATGTTTTATACCAAGATCATATGCAGGAGGACCTTCAAAAGGCAGCAGACGGTTTCTGTAACATATCAAAACATAAAACTATAAACATTGATTGATTGAAAACGATTTACGTATTGTAAAGTTTATGTTTTTTTGTGCTAGATTAAGATTTTATCGTGTAAATAACTTAAAATGTAAATAATAATATTTATATATTGCTATCGTTATATTTTAACCCATAAGCCCAATTGCAATACGTTGCAACCACAAAAAAGATATATTTGCATTCTTTACTAATATTTTCGACTTTAAAATTTAGATAAAAATAATAAGATTTGACGCGAATGAAATCTAAACAATCTACAAACAGTGTGATTGGCTACATCAAATTCATCCATAAATGTCAAATGATTGTAAATGAAGTATAAAAATAAACTTGTTCACCTGATTTGATTTAAAAAAATATATTTATGATGTTTTGTTTTTGTTTTATTTTTAGTTTGTTATATAATTGTAAATTGCTTATTCAATGTATCACAAGCGTTTAACTTTACAACAATACTTTATATTTTTATTATATCATTATTGTTGCTTATATTGTCAAGTCATCTTTCTTGCCTACTAATATTTAATGATACATCATAGTAGAGTGTTATGAATTGATTTAACGTAGCATGGAGGTTTCTTTGTATAATTGGGTTTCTAAAAAGTAACTTTTTTTCAATTAAAAACGATTTCAGGAAAATAGATTGCATGTTTTTCTGTGTTTGGTTTAGATTTCAAAAAAGCAAATCACCGAGATTGAACAAATTAAGAAATGATACCTAATTGTTCGATATAGTAAATCATTAATTGACAGGAATGAATTGCCACGTCTTACACTGTAATACTGAAATGTATTTTAATTTATTGTTACAGTTTATATTGGTTTAAAAGTTAGATAAATTGTAACAAAATGTACACAAATGTGGAAAAATAGGAACAATAATGTCAAGGATATAACAAAGTTTCTTTACACAATCTTATTTCTTTATTCAAGTACCATGTACCACCTTTTATGTTGATTAGTTTTATCATTATAATGTAATTTAATTTTTTTTACACTTTAAAGGCATATTATCTACGATTTTCACATAACTTTTTAACAACTTGTGAAACATGTTTGAATAAATAAATGATTATTTTTATTCAGTTTATGTGAAAACAGTCAGTTTTATCGTGTTTTATAGCAATTATAAGCAATAAAATACGTCTTATGAATTATTGTCAAGGAGTACAATAATTCGATGTAAACCCGCCCTTATTCATATGACCTGCAGTTTGAAATCACACTGAGCTTGCGCATCGAAAAAATGCTTTTCACATGCCGAAATGGCTAACATTTCCTCTGTTATTTTATCATTTTGCGTGTGTCAAAATGTATTTATATATTTTTTTGTAATGAGACGAGCAATATGTCACTTCAAACAATCAACATTTGTGTTTTTTGATAAGAATCCCACGATTGCGCAAAAACGAATGCAATTACGATGTGCATGATTGTTAATGTTTATGTTCTAAAAATAACTTAAACTTCATCCTTTCGAATCGAGGTCAGTGCATAATTAATGAGATTCCACTGGCGTCAGTCAATGTTTTTCTTCAAAATTCACTGATACACTAATTTGTTTACGGAAAACAAGTTTTAAATCATTGTTTTTCATATAATGTAATATAATTATGGTACAAAATACTTGACACAAAATTACGCTTTTCGTAGACAATATGCATTTAAGCATGTCGAGAATTTTTATTTTTTATATTTTTTATTCTTCATATAAGTATTTCCTATTAACCATATGCATGTTATTCTCAAATATATGATAACTATATGTGCAAAAATTTTTTAACACAATTATGTCATTTTTTGTATGTTACTGAGTTCCATTTTTTATACATGTAATATATTAATAGTCGGACTATAAATCAAAACACAATCAAAACACAACGTCTGTATTCACTGTTGTACTTAATGTAAGGTACACAATCTGGTAACCTATTACTGGTACGAATTGACTACTGTTATACCTTTAGTGTAGTATTACGGATTACAATTGCCTTATTATTTGTTTACAATTTACCAGTAGATGTTTTATACCAAGATCATATGCAGGCGGACATTCAAAAGGCAGCAGACGGTTTCTGTAACATATCAAAACATAAAACTATAAACATTGATTGATTGAAAACGTTCTATATTTAAAAAAATGTTCATAAGAGCATGGACAACTGAGCTTTTGAACGATTAAGAGGGATGTTAAACGATTTGTCATTGGCGATTATTTCAACTCGAACTTCGGGTCATTTTTTGCTGATAAAGTCAATTGATGTTAGATAAAACTCTTATTAACTGTAGCAAAATTCTGCAATTATCAAACTTTTAATAAATTAAGTTGGATCATGGGGTCTTCCGGACATTTCGAAACCTTAATAATAACATTTTAAACAGATATATCATATCTGGAAGGGTATTTTTCACAAATACCCCTCCGAGGAATTACACCGAATATCATGATTTCAAACATACTAGACCACATGCGTGCTGTTTATGGACTCTCTACTATCGGAACGTTTCCGGCTTTAAAAATCGATTAATCGTGTTACGTTTACTTTGGTAAAAGTCAAAACTTCAGAATGAATTTTTCTGGAATAATAATATGCGAGGGTTGCTTTTTAGCAAATACCACGGCACAGAGGATTATATATTGCCAAATACCCCGGTGATGACGAAATTGATGCAAAATCAAGAAATGTGCGAAAAATACACTAATGACCAATCAAAAACCAGCATTTTTATATGAGGTGTAATTATACTGGTATATATAATTGATACAATTACATGTTACATGTAAATCAATAAATTGCTCAATTTAATTTTACAATACATTTTCCTAAAATAATCAATAGCAATATTGCAAAGAGAAATGATTTTAAACAAATGCAACTTGTATAGACACTATAGGGAAACTTGTCATATAGGTATTTTGAACAAACTTGTCTTTTAAAATTATTATTGTTTGCAGATATTTTACTTTAAGGTGCCAAAACAAACATTTATTCTTGTACATAGTGACCTCACAGATACAACTTTTTAAGCTTTTTTAGCACAAATCATTACATATGCATCGAAATAGTTCACCAATAACTATAAGCAGCACACATTATGCGTTGTTACAAAGTGACAATACATTTTTTGAAAATTGTATCTACACAAACTGTTTATTTTTAATTTGTTGTAAAATGAAACGCTATTTTTGGAAATCAAAAACCGAAAACTGCTTCAAATAAGACAACGTTATTTTCCTGTGTTCACCAACATGTTTAAGTTTTAGTAACAACTTTCAAACATTTCAGCAAGTAGGAAGGTATTAAAAATATGTTGAACGGCTGACTTTGATGCTGATTTCGTTTCCTACTTGAAAAATAGTTTGTTGCTCTTTTAAAATTATGTTTCTATGTACTTAACATGTATTTATATAAATTTATATCATTTTATTCATCATGTCTTTGTTACAACTTGAAAGTTTATGAAAACATGATTACCAAATATTTAAGAACCCTCGTGGAATATATTATATTTAGATACCTTGAGATAAAAATGTCGTGGGATTGTCAGAATCTTCACGAGCATATTATTATATATTCCTCACAATTACGTTGCAGTGCAGTCATCTTAGTTTACATTGAAGCATATGTCATCAGCATCTAAGAGTAAGTGACGGCTTTGAAGATTAAAGCTACTGAAACTTATTTGATTATATCGGAGCAACTGTTTTTTTAACGATTTAGGCAGGAAGTAATCAAAAGCGGAAAAAAAACAGTGAATTCAAACGAAGTACCTGGTAAGTAGATCAAATTAAGTTGTGCACATATTGCAATTGTACTGAACTTAAGTACTCGTGAAGAGAAGAAAACGCTACAACTTTTATGTAGGTTTTAGCTACATCGTGGTGTCCAGTTTTTATTTGGGGTGTGTTGCAGAACGTGTATATCCGAGGGGTTTTGAGTTAAATATACTTGAATAAACTGAGCGGCATCACTAACAATTCTAAAAAGGTTCAACAAATAATTTATTAAACTGACTTTCCAAAATATCTAAAAAAAATATTACAGTATTCAAAATAGTTGGCAAAATTCACACTCCACAAACATGCAATTTATTCCAACACTGGGGTGTAATTTAGATTAAGTATATATATATATAAGTATAACGCTATAATAAGACGATAATATTAATTAATGAAATTAGCAAGGACAAATCACTGGACTGTAAAAATAGCGTAACAGTACAACCGATATTTTAGCTCAAAGTCGCGAACTTCATCGCTTGATTACTAAACGTAGCTAACATAACGTGATCAGTATTAATGTATTCCCAAAATACCTAAACTCAATCCAAAATAACTTTTTCTCTGGGACAAAACCAAACTCTCACCAACAAATCCTTTTTAAAAGATAACATTTCACGTCACAAGAGAACGTCACAAATACTGTAACATTGATTATTGATTGATTGTTACGAAATCAAATAGTATTTAACAAACAAGTGAACAACACAAAACTTAACCCGTAATACCGAATTTACTGTAACAAGAAAGATAACTCAAAAATTACACAAGTCAAAATTTAGAGCGATAACAGTTTTGAGAACAAACACTTCTTTCCAGAAAATAGCTATAAAATCACACTTTCTACTGGATTCATATAGATTTCAGGCTTTTATACCTTATCATTGATTAACAAATAAGAGTCTTACTAGAAATAAATACCATTCTAGTCCTTTTCGTAAAATAGCTTAGTACAATTTTCAATCGGCGATGTGGTTTGACAACAGGCACGGGGGGGGGGGTGTAACTTGGTATATATTGGGTAATACGGATGTGCGGCCCGAACAGGTCCTTTTTTTGGGTATAGTTGTAAATTATCTAAATATATCCATGCCTCAATTCTCATCTTGAGGATGTTAAGCCTATGTAAAGCACAGTAATTTTACAAACAGAGTGTTCCTTTAACATCACTTGATAATATTGGTGAATGGACTATTTTGCCAATGGGGATGTGCTGTAATAAAATATATGAATAGGTCTGATTCAATCATTCAATATATGATTAGGTACTGTTTTATAACGTCCGAAATATATGAATAGGGTGGGTTTTCAAATCTCCGTCCGCAGACCTGTACCTAAAAGTATCCTTAGTTACCCCCCCCCCCCCCCCCCCGTGACAACAGGCAGGAAGCCGAAGTACCCGGTGACACCCGCCGACCTTCTATAGAAAAAACTGGCAGCTCGTGTAAATTAAAGTTGGAGTCTAGCAAACCTTACCGCAGTAAGACTTGAACACGAACCCTTAGTGTTGATAGGCAAGTGATTAATAGTAGATGGCTGCTTTAATTCCTGAACCACTGAGGACCCTTCATGATAAGATACAATGTCAAAACTCTGATAAATTTTTCGACAGCTATGCCTGTATTTAAAAGTTACGTAACTTAAGACTGAACGTGCTTTGATTATTATTTGAATTCAGATGAAACAAGTGAAACCATAGTCTTGTCTAGAGTTTCGATTGTATACAAAACAATAGAATACTAACGTTTGACCTATTTCACACTGCGGTCAAATCTGTATATGTAACCTCTTTACCCTTACAGAAATACGAAGAACTCAAATTCACTCAGGCTTTTTCTCAACGATAGCCTTCATCCAAAGATGAACAAATGCAACAAGCAATAACTAAACAGGCGGATTTAATCCACAATACAATTAATATTAAATCTTCCATTGGTTTCGTCTATTTCTTTTGTAGTTGAGAGGATTTTGTTTGTTCGTTTGAATGATGTTTATCGCTAGCAATTTTTCACCTATAATATTGCGTCAAATTTTTGTTGTGGTAGGAAACAATACTGCCCAGAGGAAACTCCATTCCTTCAGGAAAACGGGCAATCGTTGTCAATAAAGATTGAAGTCAGAACACTTTGCCGGCAAGAAGACTCGATCACGGAACCTCAGTGATGACAGGCTACTGGATCAATAATAGATGACCTTAACCACTTGAACACCGAATTCCCATCTCATAATTAAAGACCAATTACGTGATTTGTTAGACTTATTTTGCTGATAATTTTAAAATTGGATTTGCTGAAAGGGGGTTCGGTGTCCGTGGTTAAGAATGTGATTCCCTTCCAAATATCATCGATATAGAAGTCGATGTCAATATATATTGTGTCAAACTTAAATATCAAACAAAAAGTGACGACACCATATATCTCAACCTTTTTACGATTCATTCTACGCATATAACATTGGTATGCTAATGTTTGGCCAACATCAGAAAAATGAATATGTAATATCCTAAACTCTGTGAGTACAAAGCACATCTAAAGCAACGTTTCTTATTGAGTAATTTTCCTTAACTATTTAAGAACAAAGGTTGATTTATCTTAGCAACGGGAGACTATGCATAGCGACTTGACTATATGAGTTCACCAAAGTTTCCCCAATAGTACTATACTAAATGTTCATAATTGACGCTGTAAGAATTACCTCATTTGACATGTTTTTGTCGTCTGACGTCAACAGTCGAACATTTACAGCAGTTGCAACAGGTTCAGGAATGATATTAACCCAAATTAAGTTAAGGCTTCTGATATATATCAGTTACTATATACCTTCCGTATTTAGTTATGTACTAAAATATTATGGATTTTTTCCGTGGGAAGAACAGTTTTTATTTAGTTGTGTCCCCCTTGTCTGACAACTGGTGTACTTTACTTACTAGGCAACACTATAAAAAAGCAGTTCCTCTTGATAAAGTCTTGATAAAGTCCAAAATAAAAATTAACCTTCAGTGTGAGATTGATACGAGATGTTTAAACATACAAGATTCTGATTCGAGAAATCAGTACATTTACTAAATAATTGATTACCGCGAGAATAAGCAAGCGATGTGTTAACATCGCTCGAAAAAACATTTTTATAGCGTTTATCCAAAATCACATAATTTTAAGTAAAATAGCTGATTTTGATGAATTAAAAAATAAATTCGAGATCGGTAAATAAAACTTTTAGAATTAATATCATATTGGCAGAGATATAATAATTTATAATAATTTGTTGATTAAGTGTGATTATTATAAAACTATATCAAAGTATACCAGTTTACTAATCCAATTCATCGTTTGTCGGAGGTGTCAACTCAAGGAAAGTGCAAACGCCTGCATAGGGACCAACAATTTTCTGATTCAGTGTGTGTGGTAGGTGGAGGGGCTGGTAATGGTAATTTTTTCGCTTCTTCTTTTACGTCATAATTCTCTTTCGCTAAAAATCCCCATATTTGTTTGTTTTTTTGCAGGAAAAAAAATCCAAACAGTAATTCTAGCCCTTCTCCGTATCCAAACCTTCCCCGCTCCACCAGTTCGGATATTCATGATACATTTGTATTTAAGAAATTATTCATGGCTGCAAATAATTGATTTATTAATGAAAATCGAAAGTTGGATAACTTATACTTCCGTTCAAATTTACGTCAATTTTACTATAGAAAATCGCCCAATCACCCAATCACAATGAAAAAATATCGCTGGGAAATAATAAAAGGTACTTTTCTTGATCTACAACAGGAACAAAAGCTGTACCATACGCGGTAAAGTTTTTATTTGTCATGCAGAAAACCCTCACAAAAATACATTGATCCGTGTATAATAAAAGTCACACACCCTTGAGCTCAGTTTTTTCTTGCATGTTTTATTATGACGTATTTTATCTTTGTAGTGGTAAAATCCAACAAACAAAATTATTATAAATCGTCATTGACATTTGATACGGGATTTTACATAGTAAGTCAGCTACTTTAGTTTCTAAAGGGACTTTGCGTTGTTTTCAAAGATCATAAATCTGCTTTCGTTAATTTCCCGCCTCGACTGCAAAGGACGTTGAATAGACAAAAATCGACTTCTAAACGTACACTTCCGTTGTAATTTAGGTCTAAATTTACTATAGCAAATAGCCCTACCAAGATGAAAAATCCGCCGCATTTTAAAACGCTAAATAACTGTGGAAAACAATTATTGAATTCTTTTTACACGTTTGTGGATCTACAACAGGGGCATAAGCTGAACTAAACGCGGTAAGCAGTTTTCATTTGGAAGCGAACAATCCGCCGCGCAGACACTTCTAGTAGAGTATAGTTGATTCGCTAATTAAAGCGACGCGTATTCTGTTTCCTTCGGATAACAGCAATTTGGGTTTTTTTAGGTTTTTTGTTTTGCTTTTCCATTTCCTGTGGCAAAACCGAGGTCTTATACCTAAAATGAATATATATTGGCATCCTGACCGGATTTAACTAGCAGACGAAGTTCTCTGTGAATTTCAATTATTTAGAAAATACATACAATTTACAATACGTAAACTTGGTTACAAGACGTGCAGTGGGAATAAAAAATCCCAATACATGTATGCTTATAGTTATAAAGTAATGCAATTTGCAATTTAACTTCTTACGTTTGGTTCAATGGAACTTCATTATCTATTTATTGGAATAATGAACTATATTGATCATAGTTTTACTAGGTAATTTATTTTTACTGAATTTAGAAAGTTTATTAACTGTGCATCCACTCAGCTAATTCACACCATACCTAATATTTATAGACGTCATACGTCTACAAGTATGTGAGTCAACCATGAGGAGTTACAGATCTAATTCAAATGTCGTTACAGTTCAATGATTTTTGACGAAGTTATGGCCAGTGGACTTAGAAAATTTTTTTAAAACAAATAGATTTTATAAATGCTTGCAGATATTGAGATTATATTTGGTATGTGAGTCAACCATGATGAGTTATAGATCAAGTTCAAATAATGTGCCACTGAAAAGAAATTATGGCCCTTGTACAGTCTAAAAATCCGTCCAATCACCCATAATACTCTGAAATAGAATACATAATACAGACTACCAGGCCATCTATATTAAACAATAATGTACTACTCAAAATGTTGGCAAGAATAGAAGCCAATGAATGCCAACGTGAAAATAGCTCTGAAGGCCGATTAAAGAATAAGAGCCTAAAGCTGTCTTATGATACTTATGCCCACAAAGTCTAAGAATAACGCAAAGCCCACAAAGAAAAAAACACGCCGCTAAAAAGGCGCAGGTGAAAAGAAAGACGAAAATCCCATTACACTATAGCTCCCTCACTTTTCCAACGAAGGGTATACAACGTATGTATGTTTGAACCACACCAAGTTTAATGTGATTTTGAACCATACAAAGAAGTTATATATACGAAACGATAAACTTCCTTCTTATACATTTACGAGAGAAATATAAGTGGTAAGCTATGTTTCCCGGAAACCAAATTCTGGACGCGCTTATTATAAAGTATACTGATATCATTATATAAAAATTTCAAAAGTGTGCTCGTGTTCGACAGCTTATTTAATATATTTAAAGAAGACAAATGTTGTGTTCACTTTTATTACCTAAGCACTAACACATCTGTTGTTATACTAATAATTTGATCCTTGTAATAGCTAACACATCTAAACACAAATTTTTGCCTTACTTTCAATGCGTAATAATGTAAATAATTTTTGCATATCGATGATTGCTTCACGTTAACGTCACTTACCACATTTTATTTTCAGTAATTCCAACATTTTGTGTAGGAATACATGAACGTAAGATTTGTAGATAAATTGTGTCAGTAGAATACAAGTAACAGATGCCGATTATTGTTAATACTTTTAGAAGTTCGTAAATGTTCGGGATTTTATTTCATCGTGTGAGTTCATTGCGTGTCTTTGTGGAAAGTCTTATAAGGAGGATTTGCTGCTGAATGTTCAATACAAAATAACACATTATTTATCTAATTAACATTGGCAACTCCTTAGCTTAGCTTAGTTTGGACGTTTTCAACTCAAAGGTTTATATTAAAGAGATTTTTAAAGTTTTCTTACATACATTGTAGCCACGTCTACTATTTTGATAATCGAAATTAGTAGCAAAGTAGACGCCATATTTGTACAGAAATTTAGTAAACTTGTAAAGAAATTTAGTAAAACTTGCAGTCTCAGATTAAACTTGACTTTCAAGGTTACATAAATAAATTTATGAACGAATATCAATCTTGTTTGGTCTAAACTTATTATATTTATAATTAATATTTTTTAATAAGCAGTTTGGTATGGCATCGAACCATATATTTCATATCTGTTATTAACGTAATATAATTTCTTTTGCACGGCGTTGTATCACCGTCATCATCCGAAGGCCAGATATATTTTTTAAAATAAAATTCGGTGAAATTTGAGAAATTAGTCACTTTCTACTTATTTGTTATAACCCTTTTTGTCATCTATTATATTTTAAATAATTTTGTACTTTATCAAGAAGTTTGTTTACATCACTTAACTTCCCTTTCACTAAAATTACAGGACGTACGCTCTCAAAGCACTTTTAAAGAGAAAACTCTAACAATAGTTTGAAATTAAAACACAAATTAAATAACAATAGCTATTGTTGTACTGTTAGAAAATTGTATGTAAACAGGTTGTATGAAATATTGATAGATTTGAGCTTATGGTATAAACAATCCTATGTTTAGAAAATACACTATGTTAATGGAAACATGTGAATGCAGAGGGTAAAGCTTGATTCCTTCTGGAATATAACCTATTACTGACTAATGATGATGACAAAGAAACCTTTTCATTAGTACAGCAACTCCCACGCTATAGTTATGGAAGAAGCAAGTAATAAGACCCGGCTTAACACACCGTTTTTTTCAATCCATTTACTTAATCAGGACCATTCTAAAGTAGTTGCTTCATTTGGTTGTTGGACGTTGATTGTTATGCTATTTAGACAGTTTCCTTGGTGTTCGGTATTTTGTTATAACCTCTAAGTACATTTCCCCAGAGTCCTGTATAAAAACAAATACTTTCTGCCGAACATTTTAACCGAACAATATGTTAAGGTCTCCTCATGAGCCAACAAAACGCCATAAATGTAGTGTCAGGATATCAACTCAGGTTAACTTTATTGATTCTGCTAGTATGTTTATGCATATTAAAGCATTTCAGGACATTAATCGCGCATTAAAAAAAAACTAAAATTACAATATGACCCAAACGTAAAAAAAGATATTTCATTTTTCTTATTCATCAAGCCCTTAATTTCATTTTCATAAAACAAGAACAACAATATTTGATAGAAAACAGAACACGAACAAAGCGGATTTACTCCTAAATCTGTGTTTATAGTTACAAACATTGATTGTAAAATACAACATACCACATACATGCATATTTTAATTTAATGATTATTTCCCACAAAACTATATACAGTTGTATTATTTCCTTTCTGTTTCAATCAGTTATGCTGTAGTGGCTATATATTCCTCAGTGCTACATGTTGTTTATTTTGTGCCTTGCTTTACTGTGGTTTTTAATACATTATATAACACAGGATAGCAGTGAGAGGGACTTTTTTATTGAGTAAAGTAATTTGCACGAAGTTAATTTTTATTACTATGTAAGTGTTCTAAATCCGAATGAATTTGGAGAAAAATTAGTGACAAAGAGGGATTGTTTAGAAAAAACTGGGGGAAGGAGATTACATCTGTCTCATACCACTGACAAAATTAAGGGTACATCAGTACCACTGAAGGTGTTAGAAGAATCTAGCTCTTTAAGGAAATCCTTGTATACACATCTAAACTTCTTTGTTTTAAAATATGAGAAATACTTAGTAGTCTCAGCGTTTCACAGAAATCAGACTCTTTGCACGTGCAAAAAACAATAGATTCTATTTTGAAATCCTATTTATAAACCTACGCTTGGACCATACTGGGAGGGTTCCCAGTGCTCGACCATCAGAGCAGCCCAGCGCGTCCCCGGGTAGCGGATAGGGGAGACCCTCTCGCTGGGGGGTTGTAAGGTCATAATGCGGCAAGCCTGACTGCGGACAGCAGTAGGTAACGTGTTTGGAGTGTGTCACGCTCCTTGCACGATAAAGACCCCTTTTGTAGATTTAGGAAAACAGTAGGCTCATTGTAGCCGCTACAAAAGGCTAAATTGTCCGCCCCTACCCATAACTCCATACTTTACCAGTGACAGTCAAAATTGTATTCCCTGTGACCCATCCCACCCCCATTTTCCGTTGATTTATTGTTTGTTAACTTGTTTCCGTCCTGAATATACCTGAAATATTGTTCGCTCGACGTAAAGCAGACATCCAATCAATCAATCAATATAAACCTACGCTTTAGATTTGGAAGAAATATATCACTCGAAACCAGATGTTTATTTAATTTTTGGGGTATATAAACGGAATCAAACCCTATACACAAACAGAAATGCGATTGTTGTTGTTTTTATCAGTCAAGTGTTCTTTATTATTTTGTTTACTACGTAGGTAAAACTTCACTTATGTCACTTTATATATATGCAAAATTAGCGGACAAAAATACTACAATATTCTATATTATCTGGAACATTGACCTGTAGATAGAATACTTTACACATGTTCTCCATATATAATCATAAATAAGGGCAAACGTACGCAATAAGTAACCGGATGAAAAAAA